>PVJX010026214.1:0-26094 GCA_004027295.1 Dolichotis patagonum | reverse complement strand
TTTTGTGATTTGAGATCCAAAAGTCCAGGTATGAGAAATGACTGAACCGTGTGCCCAAAACATTGCTATGTGTGGAGTGGAAAGAAGGAGTAATAGTTTGCACTAAGATACATAATGGCAACTGGAGAGGGATTTCAAATTCTGGATGGAGGAAGCTTCTCCTTTTCCCACATCAGTAATAGAAAGAAATTTTAAGAGTACAGAAGATGTTCAATATTTCTCGCTCTAACAACTAGTTTCCCCATGTTTCTGCCTTTTATACTTGCTTTGCAAAAAATCATCGTACTTTTCTAGTACTGGGGAAGACAGAGTTGCATTGAAATATTCAGAATTCATCTATGCCTGACATGCTATGGTCTCAGATCCCTTGAGGAGGGCACTATGATCCATTAGGAGTTTAATAAATACATAGTCTAAGATCTTCCCTTTTATATAATGAGTTTTTAAAATACCATTTTATTGTGTATTGTTATTGTTGTGTCTAGATGCCTCCTCCCAAAACCTCATATAGTCATAGGAGGGCTTAATCAGAGGTGGGTGGATCTAGAGTGTGTGATGCTGGGATTAAGGGTGTGCAAGTACTAAATTAGATGCCCCTCTGCCATGCCACCCTGCCTTCGACTCAGCCGGTTATGGACTGAAATCTCTACCAACTGTGACCAGAAATAAACCTTTACTCCTTTTACTTTGAGCATTGGGTATTTTGTCTCAGCAATGAGGAGAGTAATTAGGACATATATGAATTCATTTTTAATATATTAGTACATGTTTGTGTTACATAATGATTTTATTCATCCTGGGAAGTTGGTGTGTATACATAATAGATTGCAGTTCTTTTTTCATCTCTTTTCTTTACCTTCTCTCCCTTAACATCTTGACCACCCACTCCACACTTTTGAAAAAGATATCCTTACTTCCTATTATCTATCTTTTATTTTTGCCTTTATTTTTATTTGGGGCTTTTCATATAAGAGAAACTACTTGATATTCAAGATTGTGTGTCTGATTTGTTTCATTTAATATTATCGTGAATGGTATTCAAGGTGCATCCATTTTCCTATGAATAATCAAGTTTATCCTTTATGGGAGAGTAATATTGTGTTGTATATACATACCACATTTCTATTCATCTGTAAATGGATCTACAGACTGTTTCAAGATGGAGATATTATGAATTTTTCTGCTGTAAACATGGGTATTACTGTATCATTATAATATGCTGCTGTCTTTTACACTTTTGGGGAAGATACCTAGAAAGAGAGTGGCTCAGATGAATTGGAATTCTAGTTTTAGATTTTTGAAGAATCGTCATATGATTTCCATAGTGGTTATACTAATTTGCATTCCCACCAACAGTGTAAAAGGGTTTCTCTAACCCTGTATCCTCACCAACATTTGTTATTATTTGATTTCTTGATGAAGATGGAACCCCAGGATTGTTTTAATTTGTGTCTGTCTAATGGTCATAGATGTTGAACATTTTTTATATATTTATTGGCCATTTGTACTTCTTCTGAAGTGCCTATTCATTTCAGTTGCATGTTTTTAAATTAGGTCTTTTATTTTTAGCGATCTAATTATTTTTATTTTTTGTATACTCTAGACATTAGTGTTGTGTCTGAGGAATAAATGACAAAATTGTTGTAGATTGTCTCTTCACTCTGTTGGTTGTTTCCTTTTCTGTGCAGGACTTTTTTGATATGATAAGTCTGCATTTGTTGATTCTTGGTACTATTTCTTGTGCCACTGAAGTTCTGTTCAATTAAAATATTTAGAGTACATCCATGTCTAACACACTATGATCTTGGACCTCTTAATACTATTTCTTGTGCCACTTCAGTTCTTGCTTATCCCTATGTCTTCAATAAATTTGCTTGTTTTATATTCCAGCAGATTACATTTTTCTGTTTAAGCATTTAGATCTTGGATCCATTTTTATTTTAGTTTAGTACATGGTGACATATATTCTAAACTTAACCTTCTGAATGTGGATAGACGGTTTTCCCAGCATCATTTTTTGAAGAGGCTATCTTTACTCCACTGAATGTTTGTCAAAGTTCAAATGGCTGAATGCATCTGGTGTTGTTTCTGCTTCCTCTATTCTGTTTTATTGATCTATATGTTTCTTTTTGTGTCAGTACCATGCTGTTTTTATCAATGTAGCCTTATAATATATTCTGATATTGTGATGACTCCTGCTTTGCTCTTGTTAATCAAGATTGCCTTTGGTATTCTGGGTCTCTTCCAGTTCCATATGAATTTTAAAATTGTTTTCTATAGTTCACTATGAAATGCTGTTGGAATTTTGATTGAGATTACATTAAATCTATACATCACTTCTAGAAGCATGGCCATTTTGACTATCTTGGTTCTTCCTATTCAAGAAAGGGGATATCTTTCCTTTTTTGATGTCTTCTTCAGTCTTCTTTTACAGTCCTGTAGTTGTCATTGTAGAGACATTTCACTTCCTTGCTTAGGTGACTCCAAAGTATTTAAGTTTTCTTGCTGCTATTCTGAATGGTATTATCATCCTAATTTCTTTCTCAGTGAATTCATCATTGGTGTACAGGAACACTATTAATTTTTCTGTATCCATTTTGTGTTCTGCTACAGTACTGAATTTTGCTATTAATTCTTGTAGTCTTTTGATTGAGTATTTTAGGTCTTCTCTGTATAGGATCATGTCACCTGCACATAATAACAATTTGACTTCTTCCTTTCCCATACACAACCCTTTTATTTCTTGCCCTTCTTTGATTGCTCTGGATAGTGTTCCAAGGACTATGTTAAACAGAAGTGGTGATACTGGACATTCCTGTCATAGTCCTGAATTTAGAGGAAATTATTCATGTTTTCCTCATTTAATATTATGTTACCAGTAAATCTGTCATAAATGACTTTTACCAGGTTGAGATAAAGACCTTCTGTACTTTTTTTCTTCTTTATTTTGATCATGAAAGGATGTTGGATTTTGTCAAAGGCTTTTTTCTTTTTTAAAATTTTTTATTATTTTTTTACTTTAAAGAGAATAAAATCAAGCAAAATAAAAGAGAATAAAGCCATTCAAAAAAAACATTGTAAGTGATACAGGATTTCAAAACAAGATAATAGGAAATCAGCAGTGGCTACCATAATGCCTGTATTGAGATGATCATGTGATTTTTGCCCTTGCTTCTATTTATGTGATGGATTACATTTATTGATTTGTGTATGTTGAGTTATCTTCATATTCCTGGATGAAGCCTATTTGGTCATGATATATAATCTTTTTGATGATTCATTGCACTATTTGCCAGTGTCTTATTGAGGACTTTTGCATCTATGTTCATAAAGGATATTGGCCTGTGGTTCTTTTTTGGTTGGATCCTGGTGTGTCTGATTTTAAAATCAGAGTAATGTTTGCTTCTGTAAATGACTTTGAGAGTACTCCTCCCCTTTCAAATTCATTAAAGAGTTTGAGGAATATTGGCATCAGATTTTCCCTAAAGTTCATGTAGGCTTTGAGAGGAATCTGTCAGGATCTGAGTTTTTCATAGTTGGTATGTTTTTTATTACTTGTTCAGTTTAGTTGCCTATTTTTTTCAGTAATTTTAGGTCTTCTCGGTTCCATTTTGGCAATTCATATGTATCTAGGAATCTATCCATTTCTTTTGAATTCTCCAATTTATTGTCATTTGGGTTTGCTGATAATTTTCTAGGTTCTGGCAGTGTCCACTTTGCTTTCACTTTTTTCATTTCTAATTGCATTGATTTAGATCTTCTCCCTCTTTTTCTTTCCTTATCAATTTTTCTTCTTTCTTTTTTTTGTATGATTGGCTAAGATTGTCTAATTTCTTTATTATTTCAAAGAACCAGCTCTTCAATCTATTGTGCCTTTATATAGATTTTTTTCATTTCATTGATTTCTTCTCTCATTTTTATAATTTCCATCATTTTACTAGCTTTGTATTAGGGTTGTTCTTTTTTTTCCAGGACTCTGTAATTTATTATTATTTATTTATTTGGTCTCTCTCTGATTTTCCAATTTAAGCATTCATAGCTATAAACTCCTTCTTATGGCTGATTTTATTGTGTCCCATAAATTATGATATGTTGTACTGGCTTTATTATTTAATTCTAGGAACTGTCTTATTTCTTCTTTACATGATTATTTTTGACCTGGTTTTCTCACTGAATATTAAACTTCTATATATAACAGGTTGTACACATCTATTGAATTTCCCCATAATATTAAGTATGGAAGCATTTTTAAAAATTTTTAAATAATTCCTTTGGTAATTGCATCCATCCAGCCACTCACCAATTCAAAAATACATATAAAAATAAAGGTGAAACTGTATGTATGTTTAAATGTGCAAGATACATAGTCATACTACTAAGTTTTTGTTAGTTCATCAAACAGAATAGTTTGTACTGTCATTGTTTTATTGTCCACTTTTTATGCTTTGATTTTGTAACTTGAACAACTACTTCTAACATAGCAATATGTAATATATCAACTAGTGATTTCTTACTTTTTTGAAATTCTGTAATATTTCTAGCCTTTTTTCTGTTTTGTTTTTTTTTCTCTAAAAAAAATAAAGGTGTGTCTTAGGGTGAAGAGCAATGAAGGAAGTTGTGGTCTTAGGGTCTTATCAAGACTAATGCATAAGTTTTACTCTAAATCTCTTATCTATCTAATTATTTCACCACTTCATTAAATGAAGATAAAATTGCTATTGATGAGAAAGCACAATCATAAAACTAGATAAGCAAATAATTGAACGTAAATAACTTTTAATTGTACTCACTTAATAAAGTTACAGAAGAGTGTCAGGTACCAACATCACTTTGTCAAGTCAAAGGACAATGTCAGGATGAAAAAGAAGATAATAGTACATAATGTTCTAAAAATTATGGTTAATTTCACAATTGTGGAGCAGTCATACAAATCTGGCTCTAAAGCAACCATTAGTCCTGGGTGGAGAATATGTTCACACTCTTTAATGAAAAGTGATGCATGAAGTATGCATGTATAGAAATATCACAGTGACGACTAATGCATTTTTAATAAATTAAAAATATTAAAAAGAGTCTAAAAAACCAAGAAAGAACACCCAAATCTTTGTTTCCCTCCATACATCTTAATCATTTACAGAATTCTGTTAAAGTTCCCAGACTTCTTAAGACACAGAAAAATAGGTGGGCTTCTAAGCAATACAGTTATATTTGACAAGTTTAAAATGCTGTTCCATTTGGAACTGCAGTGTGAAAACCAACAAATAGACTTCATTTTAAGTTGAACAGATAGTTTTTTTTGAAACTCAATTGCATATTTACTCTTCACCTTCTTCCTACCCAAGAGTTATCTGGATCATTTGTAATCTCTTTCTGATGTCCTGCTGCTATAATGTATAATATGTAAGGACAAATACTGATATATAGATGGTCCCTGTCTTTTAATGGTTGGACTTAATGATTTTTTTTCATTCACAATGTGCATGCAATAGAAACTTTACTTGGAATTTTGATCTTTTCCTGTGTTAGCATTATGCAGTCTGATAATGTCCTAATGCTGGGCAACAATATCAAGCTCCCAGTCAGCTACGTGATGGGGAGAGAAACAACTGGCATTCTATAGTGTACTATGCTGCTAAGCTATGATTTTCAGTAGTTTAGGTTTATTGCGTACATTTTTAACTTGTCATATTCTCAACTTACTATGGGCTTATAAGGATATAACCCTATAGCTGAGGAGCAAGCGTAAACTCACCAAGACATGCAAAACATGTGAGCAGCACATTCATTGCAGGCAAGGGGTCTGACAGAGGTCTCAGTGGCATCACTTGGAAATAAAGGTGCTCTTAATGTGTTCTTTTTATATGGACTTTTATAAAATGTATTGTTGATGTCCCCATAGTTACTTAGTGTTCAAATCATTGGGAGAAATCTAAGGTAGAAATAAGTATATTGTTTTCATTTTCCTAGTTGCTTTGAATAAGCAGCTATGACTGTAAATTTTGACTAAAACAGAAAAGAGTAGTGGCTGTAGTAGTAAAGAGACTTTATGATCCATTTTTATTATGCTTCTTTACACTGGAAGATAATAATCACTAGACTTTTAAAGAGTGCTTGTATTTTTGAAAGCCTCTCACAATCATTAATTACTTTAATCTCATTTTCATATAAAATGAGATAGGTTGGTTAGCATGACAGGGTCATTAAAGGACAACAACAGATTAGAAAATTGCAACATTAGGCACTTGATGTACTGAGGGAGAATGAAGTTTCTTGATTTCACATCATTTATGAGGAAAAAAAAGAAAAAAAGCAAGAAACCACATCATAGGTCCTTATTGAGAAACATTGCATTTGTTTCTTTCATATTTTTATTAACTTAAAAGACAACAGTATGATTTGAAATGGCATTTTATTACAACCTCAGAGTTAAAGGAAGAAAGCAGGGCACTGCAGCAGTTTTATTTCTAAAAAAGTGACTAGAAGAAACCAACAACTGGGCCAGAGATGGAGGCTTTCACTATATGTACTGGTAGCAGTAATTAACAAAAGTTAGTATTTATTGAATACTGAATCAAGTACTGGACTGTAGTTATCTGCAATCCAATATCATATTTCATTCTCACAGCAAAGGCACATGTGGAAATTACAAGCCCCAACAGTTAACAGAGGAGGAAACTGAGGTTTAAAGAGAATGAATCACTTGGTAACCGTAAGTAGCTTCCAAATCTCCAACTCACTCTTGAACTCTTGGATTAAACCTCCTCGTTCTAGTTATCAGGTGATTTTATTCCTTACTAGCAACACATTCAGTTAACAATGGAGTATAACCTGGGAACCCATGAACTTCTGTCTCCCCAGAAGAAGCGATACTGAACTCTAATTGAAAAATTCTGGACGATGAAATTAATGGTGGTGAGTGACTTGCCCCCATAACCCAATCTTCAAATATTCAATAAAGCTCTATGAAAGGGCTTATTTCTCTCTCATATTAGAGACAAAAAGTTTTCATGGTCTCTTTTGTAAACCATCGATTGGTCCAGTCTTTATAGGCCACAGAGTTGTTACCAGTGGATCAGGTTTAAGAGAAGAAAGTGTTTATAGCTTAAGGTGAAGGCAGTATCCTTGCTTAGCAGATACGACCCAATAAAACAAGAGCTTGGTAAGGAAATTTTATAAGTAGATTCTGTAGAGGGGTATGAACTGTAAGGATGATTGCAGGTTTCACAAAGAATTAGTAATGGCCAGGAAAACATTCACCAAGCAGTGGCTTTTAAAGACATACAGGACATGTGTCCTGGGCTTAAAACGAGATTATCATCATGGAAATTATTACTGGAACAGTGCTTCAAGACAAAGCCTTCCTTCCAGCTCAAGCAGGAGGCAATTCCATTTATCTCACAGGGCCCCAGCATCATTCAAGCACTGTATCTGGTATTCCCATGAGGTTCAGGTGTTGTTTTTGAGACAGTGGTGAACTTTGAACCTCTGTGATTTCTCTGTTTGCTTAATGCCTGATAGTCATTGGTCTGCTAATCTCCTTTACGCATAGCTTGACCTCTGTACTTCCAAAGGGAGGAATTGGAATCATCCTATGAGAGAGAGAATAGATGATTCTACCATTCTGTGTGGCTACCTTTGAAAAAATGACTTGCTCTTTGTATCTCATGTCCCTCTGACATAAGGTTAGATCATTAACCATGTTTAATTATCTCTTTCCTATCTCATAAGTTGTGCTAGGTATTTCCTAATCTTGTCTGCTATGCTTAAATTTACTAGATCACAAAATAAAAAGCACTAGGTATGAAAACTCAAGATTTGTCCCTATCTTAACTTTGGAAAATTCAGAGCTCTACTTAAAATCAAGAACTGCCAGAACAAATGATTAAGAGGAGAATAATTTCAATGACAATGTGGTTTACATGACAAAAAAGGAAGAAAGATAACACTTAAATTTAGTGATTGACATATTACACTCTGGTCAGAATTTTGGTCTTCCTGAGGGCTCATGGTTACTTTCCTCAAATGCCTCCGTTGAAAGAGTAGGGTGAGAAAAGAAATGGAGATAAACTTTACTGATTTCACAATGTCCTGTAGGCCTTGCCTGTTTGCACAAATACTTGGAAGTGGGTAGTGGAAGCACACCTCTGAATCAATATTTTTAGACAAAATCCCATTACATATTAATTGAAAAGTAATTTTTAGGTTTTCTTTTCTTTTTTTTTTTTTTTTTTTTTTTTTTGGTACCGGGGATCAAACTCATGACCTCGTGCTTGCCAGGCAGGCGCTTAAGCCACTGAGCTAAATCCCCGGCCCTAATTTTTAGATTTTCGATAAATCAAGAGCTCCTTAGGTAATATATGAACATGTGGGGAAAAATACAGCCAGCTGATAGGTTATTTCCTTTATATCACAATTCAAATTTATTTCCTATTGCCAGTTCTCATGCCATTCTAAGCCACATAAGAATACATTCTTCCATAGCAAAGTTTTACAGCTTATGACACATTTTAGAAATATTAAAATGCAGAAGAATTATTGACTTACTCAGACATCAGATTTGAATTAGGATATAGAAAACTCCTAAGAAAAAGGAAATTAGGCATCAATGTACAGGGAAGAAAACCTTAAACCTAAATTTCAAACCTTAGGTTAAACATCTCAAAATGGATCATAGATTTGAAATGTAGAATGTAATTTTCACAGGAGAAAAGCTTTATGAACTTGAATTGGATATATATATATATATATATATATATATATATATATATATCAAGCTAAAGTTTCCTGACACTGTAAATAGCTCATTTGATGAAATCATTTGTTAGACATATTAAGACTCTGAAGATCTCAAATGACATGGCCAAATCCAGCATCAACTAGTGACTGAGAAAGAACTCTCGCTTGATCTTCAAACATCATTCTCTTTATTCTTTCCTTTATACCATGTCAATTCCTTCTTTAGTGCTTAGATTCACAAGAGAAGCACAGTGACAATTTCAGACAAATATTCCAAGTTCATACATGATACTCCAGAACTTAAAAATGTCAGAAAACTAGCATGTTTTATATTTCCAATGATAACAGTTGGATATTTGGAATTTTAGACTCACATATGGTAAGATGAACTTGAAGTCATGGAGTTAACACATCAATTACTCCATCTCCCCTCACCATCTAATCGATTGCCCTAATTGGAGATTTAAATCCCTAAATTTCTCTTGCATTTCCTGTTTTCTATTTATTTTCCACAGCCTCGATATGTGTTCAAGCCTCTGTTCTAAAACAATAACTTTTTTATTTTTATTTTCTCCTGATTGTGCTTCTTAAAAAGTAGTACCAGATTAACATTTTCAATGGCGCCACTGGAGCTCCAACAATGCAGATAATGACATACAGTATGTCCTCTTGTTTTCCCCAGCTCTCACATATTAACAATCTCTATTTTACTACAAATTAAATACTCAACTCCATAATCTGCTTTTCAAGGACCTCAGTTATCTGGCTTCAATATTTCCTTTCAGATTTTGAGACAATTCTACTTTCTAGATGGGATTTGTAAGCTGTAGTATACTGGTGCCAACTTCCAGTGATTTGCAAAAACCAATTTTACACTAACTCTTCCCAACTCTGTGTTGAGCGATGTCACATTTGTAGCTAGATTTTGGCTGCAGTGGAAAAATTCATTTCATATGAATCAGCTAGTGCTATAAATCAGAGCCTTTTTTGAAAAACTGTTTATTAAACATTTACTAGTATACCTCTAATTCCAAGACAAATAGTAGTAAATTTCATGGTGAGAGTGCAGTATAAGATGGAAGGCTAATATGTTGAGATTGAAAGCCCAGGTAGCAAGTCAAACATAGGATAATCTGAGGGAACAGAACAATAGTTAGAGTTGAAAATGGTGGACAAATTCAATTCCTGAAAAAGCAGATAGTGAGAAAGAGATTTGGGTTCAAGTAGTTCACAGGTGAGATGATATCAGGAGTCACTGGTATGGCAGGGAGGGAAATGAGACAGGGAAGGGAAGGCACAGCTACTATAGGGAGCGTTGTTGAACAGGTTGGTACTGTGTGCAACTAGAGTCAGATTTCACTGAGGACCTTAGGGGACCATGTAGAACATAGTTTATATTTGCTCACAAAGAAGTAAGGAATATGAAAAATTTCTCTTTAAGAAGACAGCTGTGAGTGCTTGCATTAAGAAGCAGCAGGCATTAAATATACAAAAAAATTCTCAATATTTCTAACCATGAGGAAATGCAAACCAAAACTACAATGAGATTCCAGTTAGAAAGACCATTGTAAAAAATAGAGTATAGCAAATATGTGGAGAAAAAGAAACGGTTATATACTGTTGGGGAAAATGTACATTTGTGCACCAACTATAGAAAAGAGTATTGAGGGTCCTCAGAAAACTAAAAACAGAACTACCATATGATCTAGACAGTCCTCTCCTGGATATACATGTGAATGACATGAAGTTAGCATACAAAAGATACACGCATCTTTATTATGGCACTATTCACAATAGCTAAACCATGGAATGAGCCTAGGTGCCTATCAACAGATGAATGGATAAAGAAAACATGGAATATATGCACAATTGATTATTATTCAGATTTTTGAGAGGGATAAAATTATATCATTTACAGGAAAATGTGTAGAACTGGAAATCTTTGGGTTAAGTGAAATAAGCCAGACCCAGAAAAATAAATATTGCATGTTTTCTCTCATATGTAGAAGATAAAAAGGGGGGATGACATGAAAAGAGAGGGGAGGCTATTAGAGAAGAGGAAGGGAACTAGGTGGGCAGGAGTTCATACTTATCCAAGTATGCTATATGCATGAATGAATCTGACAAAATATAACCCATTAATTTTTATAACTAGTATGAACTAAGTTAAAAATTAACCTGAAAATAGAAGAGGGACTACAAACGATTTGACAAGAGGATGGGAGAGAGAGGGGAGAAGATGAGGGGACAAAAGAAAGGAGATAGACATAATTAATACATGATATAGGCATGTGTGGTTGTATCATAGTGAAACCAATTAATTTGTACAATTAATATGTGTTAAAATATTTAAAAAGAAGAGTCAAGTATGTAGGGAAAGACTGAATGCCAAGAGAACACTAACAGGACACAGATACTTGTCATTTTTTTCACATAGCATACTTAGTGGTGACAAGGATTCACTGAAATGGTCAATGGATGGGGTAGATCCATCCTTCTAGTTGTGAATCATTTGTTGTTACTCAACATACTATATTTGTTTCTTCCTCTAAGTCTACTCATATGTTTCTACCATTACTATAAGGTATATTTTAGTTCCTTTCAATTTTGAAAATTCCTCAGTCCTTGTAACTCATCAAAGATTAGTAGCACTTCCATCAGGAAATGCATCTAATCCCCTGCTCTGATGATGGAAAGTAACTGCCATGCTGGTCAGGCTAAGCTGGGAGGAGTGGGGAAGGTTAGTCCTCATTTGATCTCAAATAAAGGAGTAGATAATATGACTTTCTCCCTTGGTTAGGGTATATGGGATCAAAAGGCAGAGACAGACATTATGTTCTGGAGTCATTCAAAATGATGATCTCCGTATGGTAAGGGGCTCATCCATCCTGTTTATCGCTATACCTCTTAGAACCCACTCAGCACAGGGACATGCTCTTATTGTTGGTGGAAGAGAAAAATGAGTAAATGGAGGCCTGGGTAAACAATGGAAATGATGTAGGGAGCCACACAAGGGAGCTGAAACTGACTTAGAAAAATCATTAAGGGGTCAGCAAGAGCATTTGGATGAATTCTGAGGATGAACGTCAAAGCCTGTAAAGTAAATAGACTCCGCATATGGCTCATTCATCAGAAGTGGGCTAGCTGAAATCCACCTGGATTTTAAGATTCAATGAAATTGCCTTTAATCTCATTTGCTTGTGATGCACCTCATCTCTTCCAGTCTCTAAGGGTAAATTCAGCTTTTCTTAGCCTTCGTTAGCTTTAAGCTCCTATCTCCTTAGAATTAGCAGTGTTTGTGAGCTGTCTTGTTAGCTGAGAATTGCTCCCTACATTTTCTTGCATAGAACTATAGACATTTCTTGACTTTTCCCCAAGCATTGCTCACATAAACTTTCTGTGTGGGTAGCACGATTTAAAAAACATGCAGAGTGAAGAGAAGAACTTTTTGTTAGCATATGGCTTGGCCTCTTCCCTCAGACTCCATGAAAGCATTCAATTCCCACCCCATGAATTACGTGAGCAATTTTACTCGCTGAAAGTTATACAATTGGCCCTATTTTGCCTTCTAAAAGATGTTTTACTGTTTTTTCAAACAAAGCAGCCATCTATTCTCCTACTTGCAACATTCACTGTTTATCTTCTCCTCTCTGTGCCTTTACACAGAGTTGCTTCTAACTAGAATATTTTTTCCAGAACAGATGATTTGGCAGAAGTTTGGAAATTTCAGTCTTTCCCTCTCTGTATCCCATAATTCTCTCTGTATCCCATCATTCTCCTTAAGTGGAAAAGAATAATATCAGCCATTTCTGCCTATGAAATGGCCATGGTTAGTTTTTGAGTAACACATTTTTTTTTGCACTCAATAAAGTTCTGGCAAGTTCTTACCTGGATTTGCTAAGTCACATAAATAGGCCAGAAGAGAGAAAAAGCTCCCTTTCTTCCCTTGCCTCCCACCCTTCATAGTTTAGAGCCCTTCTCCTTCTCTATAATATGGGAGATCTTTATCTGGAACTCTTGCATGAACTTGTATATACTTATATAATATTTATTTTAAAATTTCAGCATCCTGATTGAACTGTAAACTCTGAAAAAGTGAGATCATTTCCCTCATTAAAATTTCAGTCTAGCTCAGTGTCTGACAGAGCATAGATTTTGAAAACATCAAATCTGTTACTGTGGAAAAATTAGTGAATGAATGAATGAATGTGGGGCAGCAGGTGGCCCCTCAGTGATCTGGACAAGCTACCGGGGAAGCAACATACAGTACTCCTTTCTCACTTCTAGTGATTGAAGTCTCCTGCTGGAAACAATATGCAACTATTTATTTACTGAAGACCTACAATGTGCAAGGCACAAGGCAAACTCCAGGACTAAATTTTTTTTCAAAAATGTATAAGTCTATTGCCTCTCTAGTTTCTTGCCATCCAAAAATAACTTCCAGGCCACTTATCTCTATTTGTTTTTGTAGAAAGGCTGAGACTGAGAGGTAGGAAAACAGAAATCAGTGAAAATACTCAGTGCTGTCACATCTATATACGGCATTTTACACTGCCAATTCGCATTTTCTGAATGAATTATTTCTATGTCCCTTCACAGCAGCCAGCACTGCAGTGCCTTGCATATATTATATGCTCAATGGATGCTTGTCAACTGATTTTTATACAAGCGTGTGACAGCATAAATGCATTATGAAAAAAGAGGAAGCTGGGGACTAAAATAGTCAGGATTCTTTCTTTCAAAATACACAGTAGTGGAGTTAGATTTAAAGTTCAAATGCCCCTGTACCCTGCCCTGTGGTATCTCTAACCAGGTTGATCTGATAAAGATAGTTGAAGTTGCAGTTACCTGGTAGTTGAGAACCTTTGCTCCCTCTCTACCATCAAAAGCATTGTTAGCTTTTAGGTGAGCTGCACTGGCTTACTTGCTGTGAAGTTTTCAAGAGCATAGAATCATCTTTTTCATTATCAAAAGAAGATGCTGTTTAATTTTAGGATCCTGTTGAACAATGCTACTTTGAGAAATGGCTACAATATCGTGGCTCGAAATTTTTGGTAAGTGATAGAGAGTTGGGTTTGATTTAGGAATCATGGTGATAAATGAAATTGTATTGTGCAAAGGAGAACTGGCACAAAAGGCCTTTTTCTGTAGGGGGTAGTGCCACAGTCTACTTTTATGTGAGATGGCTGTCTCTAATTCCAGCTGAGCTTTCATTTCTCAGTCCTTCTGTAATTTGATTTTATCATGCACACGTGTGTGTGTGTGTGTGTGTGTGTGTGTGTGTGTGTGTGTGTGTAGGGGATGACCATGACAAATACAACTGACTAAATATTCTTGACATGTTCTATTTTTGTATGTTCTAAATGAGCTGAAAGAAACTACAGGAGCAAATTTACATGGAGCCTCCAGTTTGTATTTTGGTGTGATAGAAAAGAATGCATCATTCTATGGTGTTGGGAAAAATCTATTCTTTTAATAAAGCATTCCAGATAGCAACTAGGTAAATTTTTAGAAAGCTGTTGCAAAGGACGCTTATGTGTAATGCGAATGACAGTATATTTTTTTTACAAAATCTAAATTTGAAATTCATATCTGAAACTGCTGGTGGCATGTACAAAGGATATTATCTCCCATGAATTCACTATAAAAGCATAAATTCTGTTTATAGCCATTGACCACATGCTTAAAACTGGCATAGAGTGTCAGTGGGGAATGGGGAGAGAAGAGAGAAGATGAGTTAGCTGAGCAAGCAAGGCTATCAGATGTCAACATCATCACCAGAACGCTTCTAGAAGTCTTGGATATTGGTGATCAGATACAATTTTTCTATAGCCTCTTTACAAAATATAAACCAACCTCAAAATAACATCCTTGACTTCCTAAAGGCGAATAATGCTTCATCTATAAAATGGGAAAAAGGATGATAGTTGCTCTGCCTAAATTATAGGGTATTGTGCTTGCTTTGGTAGCACATATACTACATTATAGGGTATTATACAATCATTAATTTAACAAATACTCATTGAGTACTTACATTTTGCCATGCCCTATGCAAGATGTTGGAGATACAGTAGTAAATCAGGAAATGAGATATTTCATTCCAGCTGCATGAAGTCACAGTCTGGCGATAATCAATGAGATAGTGTGTGTAAAACTTGTAAAGTAACAGACATTGTTTATTATTGCATCCCACTGAGTTACATCAGATAAAAATATGATTAAAATTTATTTTATGGTTTTTAACAAAGAAAAATCACTGAGTTGTAAATGCTCAAATGAAGGAATAATCAAAGCTTGGGATTTAAATTTGTACTCTTTTTAGAAAATTACAATGAATTTTTAACGGTTATTATAGGTTAAATTTTGCAAGCAAAACTTTTTTCAACTACTTGGGGTTTTTTGAAATATACTAATTATCCCTTGTCTATATCTGCTATACAGTCTACATTTCTAAAAATCTTGGATAGCCACCTATCAGTGGGGCAAAATATGGCTAAATCAGCTCAAATCTGTACTTACTGTATGAAAAAAAGTGACAACATTGAGTCACGAAGGTTGTAAAAACCTTAGCAGTACATTTCTATTGAACAGTAACCTTGAAATGGTTTCATCATGGTGCTCTCATGTGACATGGGTGTTTTTTCCACCCTATTATTTAATCATGCTACCTGCTGCCTAGATGAATTTAAAATTTTTGATCTTTAATAAGACCTTCAACCTTTGAAAAACTCCATCAACAACCGAGAAAAGCTCCCCGTCAATTCTGTATTATACTTTTACTTTGATTTTCAGTCTTCCACTAAGATTTGAGTTCTTTTCCTTTTTTCCAACTCTTGGAAAAAGTGGAGGGCCTTTATTACACAACATATCATGTGAGTTTACAGCATAATAGGAAATATATGGCTAGGGCTTGGCAGTGCCACAAAACAGGGATTTTTGAAGTAAGTAACCATATTACTATATACATGATTTAAAAAAACAGCTGAAGTGAGGCTAAAGTCATCCACACAGGGTCCTGGATCAATCATTTTTAGTCAATTAATTTTCTTTTACAAAATCAATAGGCTCAGACATCAAGACTGGTGAAAACCCCCAATCCACGGGGCTTTTCATCTCACAAACAAGGCTTTGGAGCCTGGTGTGTGGATAATGGTGTCCCATGATTTGTTGCCTATTAGAGAAACCACTTACAGCTTTTGAAGAAACCACTAAAAGATCTCTTTTCTTTTTCAGAGAAGACCAATTTGTAAGTGCAGTTCAATTTCATCTCACAAATAGAAATTTCTTCAAAGAATATTGAGCTAAGCCACCCAATTTAGTGGAGGTTATGGATTGGAGCTGGAGGTGACTAGATTTTAGGTATTTCATTCCAGATCTCTGTAAGAACTCACATAACTCATTGTTTCTTTCATCTCATACACATGCCCATCCATACAAGTGTGGACACACAAAACAATTACAGGTCATCCATGCTCTTGTAAAGGAGAGAACAGTGCTTTTGATTATTTATATTTTGTATCAAAGCATGAAATTTAAAAATTTAAAAATTTAAAAAGCATGTATCTTAACTTGACCTCAGAAAAGCATGGTATTATAATAGGAATGGTGACACAATATTTTCTTTGGCCAATAGTAAAATTTTTACCCGGTTTGTTGCATTTAGTAATCTGGTAATTTAACTAGAATAAGTGAAGTCACATATTTTCAACAGTTTCAGGTTTTCTGCACATGCCTCTACTCTCAGCACTTGAGAAGCTAAGGCAGGAAGTTTGATTTAAGTTTGAGGCCAGCCTGGGCTACAAAGTAAGTTCAACACCAACCCGAACTACGTAATGAGGCCTTGTCTCAAAAAAATAGATCTGCCCAAAGTCAGTCTTCATCTGAATTCTTTAATTTACAGATAAGTTCCACAATTTTAGATATTGAGGATTTAAAATATCTTAGAAACACTGAGTCACTCAGTTTTCAATAATAATGATAATAATAATTTTTTTGTCTTTTTGAGACAGGGTCTCACTATGCAGTTCAGGCTGGCCTTGAACTCACTTTGTAGCTTAAACTGACCTCAAACTCCTAGTGATCCTCATGCTTCATCCTCCTAGAGTGTTGGGATTACCGGTGTGCACCACCACGCCTGGCTCTCAATAATAATTTATATTGCATATAAGTACATTGCAATAGTAAGAAAAGTTTCAAATAAGTTTTTGCTGAAATTATTTTAGCTGCTAATAATATGGTAAATAAATTTGGAAAAGATTTGTGGTTTTTTTTTTACATCAATGGATTTTTGTGAAAAGTTGTTCTCCCTACTTGTTTCCTAATATGCCAGTTTTGAAAAGGTAAGATAGGAATAAGATTAAAGTTAGCCCACGGAGAATGCAGAAATTCTGTGTTTATAAAACTTCGTAAGTACTGTAAGACAATGACACAGGAAATTACTGATTTAGTTCACTTTTTCAACTTTTAAGATGGCGAATTAAAAGCAGAAATGGTGAATGGCCTTTCCTATGTCATAGTTTATTCTTAAATCTGGGCTGACCTAGAACTACAATTCCACTATTTAAAACCACAGTTCTTTCGTTCCACTGCTTTTATTACTTTGATGTCTCTGAATTGATTAAGTTGGCTAATCTTCCATTGCTCTTTGTCCTTTTCTAGGTATAGCCAAAATATCTCAGTGAGACAAAACAAAATATGCTTTAGCTCTTGTGTTTGTTCAAGGTTAAAGAAACATCAAACTTTCAGCCTCTCTGATACCTCCAGAAGCTAAGGTCTTTATTTCAAATTCCCCATGGGAATCAGAGTATCTGATATTTTTTGTGCTCTGGCAAAGTCAGTTTCTGACTTAGCACATTTTATGTGAATTAAGGATTTTTTCTTCCAGAAAAATAGTTATACCAGATAACATATCCAAGTCTCTTCCATCCCCAAACAATTTACCAGAGTTGGAAAATGCAAACTCTAGCCATGAAAGGTTTCATTCTGCCAGTAGTAAATGTACTTCCATTTTCTAGGTAGGAAGATATTTGGGCAAAACTAAAACAAGAATCTATTATTACTTTGGCTTTACATTTTAGCATTCAAGTATTTGGGGTTAATAAATCTCTGTAATTATTTTTCAAGAGATAAAATTAATATAAAGAACTGCCCAGGCCTTTTTCAAAGGCTTTGGCTCTAACCAGATCACAAATGATATTTTTAAAACTCTTTTTGATTGCCATTAAATGATTGTACATATTCATAAGATACAATGTGATATTTGGATTCATGTATTTAAGGTAGTGGTCAACTTGGAGTGCTTAGTATGCCCATCAAAACTATCAACAGTTTTGATAGTTCCCACTATTTTCCCCAGTAGTATGGCCTCCCTATTATGGGTGAGCTTAAGAGTGACAAGTGATTTAGGTCTGGTTTAGGGAGACCATTTCTTGTTTACTTCTGGCTTATTTCTTGTACACTTTAGTGCAAGAAACCCAAAGATTTTATAGGAAGGATATAAAGTAATGATTTTGGCCTTCATTCTGGTGTTTATGAGCCAGCATAGACTGCCTATAATTGCCACATGAAGTCTCTATAGGAACTTAATATCTTTATGCCAGCATGTTTGGTTGGCTACTTTGAGTGTAGATCTCTCCACAGAAAAGCAAGAAAATGCTTGCAATAGAACAAAAAACAAAACAAACAAAAAAGAGTCTTGTATCAGAGGCATTTTGACAGTCCAATTGTGGGGTTCTACTTTCCCCAGCTCTTACATAGCTTAGGAAAGAGGTGTGGCAACTTAATTTTGAAGCCAAGGGGCAGTCTATGAGAAGATAGTAAACAGGATAGGAATTTAAACGAGAACCATTGTGTTTCCTTTCCTTTTAGTGATAAATTTTCCTGGTTAGTTATTGATATCTATGAAAAACAACTTTTTCCCAAGCTAACGTTTCCTGCCCCACCTCCTATATAGAATTGTGAGAGGTGATGGCTACTCTAATGATTTTTCAGTGGAGTAAACAGTGTAGTTCCCTTCATCTGTTGTGGTGCTTTTAAAAATATTTTTCTAGTTGTTCGATCCCCAGTACCAAAAAATATTTTTCTAGCTAATCACTCAAACCCTCACACACTAATGTGACAAGATGTACAATATGTTTCTCTCTACCCTTTTGTTAGCATGAACAAAAGGGGTTTGTGCCTCACTATTCTGTACTTCACCTTAGCCTTCACAGTACTGTGCGCAAATGGTTCCACTTGGTCACTTAGTCTTCCCTCTAGTTTTCCAGGTTTAGACACTTGACTCAGAGAGATGTACTTAGGATCCAGGTTGCAATGCTCTTCTTTCATGAATGTGTACGCAATCATTGTTCTCAGTAGGGTAAGAGTGTTCTCAGTGGTTCAGGCCCAGAGAATTTCAGTTTTAGAAATACTCTAAACCAAAATCATTTACCCTCCAGGACTCTTAAGCCTTGTATCCATCCTGGGGCACAGCTCACACTTGTTCTTGCTGCCAATTAATTCTGTTTTAGAGTTCCATGATGTCTTTTCATATTATCAAAATTTTGCCATGATGTTGAAAATCTATCATGGCACATCGCTCTAAACTAATTCGCAGAATTCTGCTGAATGTCATATGAACTGAGTTAGTTGGACCCAGAGATCTCCTATCATTCATTCATTCATGTACTTAAAATATTTATTGAATCCCTACTATATCTCAGGTACTGCAGTAACACTGTATGTATATAAACCAGCAAATAAACTTACAAATAAGCCAGGCAGAGTCTCTGATTTGATAGACCATGTAATACAATGAGAAGTTTAAAAGTAATCAATAAACAGAAAAATAAATACATATTAAAAATTGTAACAAGTGTTATAAACAAAATGAAGCTAAAGTGATGACTACTTAGCACATTTAGGGAAGGAATCTCATGGGAGATAGTATTTAAATTTCTAGTGTAAGGAGAAGGAGATACCTTGAGAACTGACAAGAGAATGTTTTGGACAAGGGGGAATGATACAGGAATGCAAAACCATTTGTACTACAGGAAGCCATTCCTTTACATGATCTGAATATGTATAAATTTCAATTACAATCTTCTAGGAACATGGTTCAAATTTTATTTATCATTAATTGTAAGTAATTGTGTGAAGTAAAAATTCATTGGTAGCTCTTCAGTTCAGAAATCACTGTAAAAATAACAAGTGTACAACCATGATCAGTGACTGATTACGTCACTTTTTCCAAAGACTGTTGGTGAGCTGGGAATGTAGCTCAGTGAAAGAACACTTGCCTAGCCTGTGCGAGACCCTGGGTTCAATCCCCAGTATAGGAAAAGCAACTCTGTTGATGATGGGTCACAGTTCACATATAGATCTGAAGGAGTACACTTGTGCCATCCTCTTTGCTACCAGTGATAAGCTCAGGGACATTTTATAAAAATGAATAATCAAAAGAGAGAACTGCCATGCAGACATGAAAGTGCAGTGAAGAAATAAAAAAAATTAAGAAATGTTTAAACTACAACCAAAATGTATATAGAGTTGTCTTAGTCATTTTCCTCATCACTAGAACAAATTACTCAACAACTTAAAGGAAGAGGGAATTATTTTGGTTCATGTTTTCAGTCGAACACTAGCTGATTCCAAGAGAGAAGTAGTGGAAAGGCCTGGCCTAGGAAACTGCTCCTGTCTTGGTGGCTTGAAATCAGAGCACAAAGGGAAAAGTTGGGGAGGAAGATAGATCCTTCCAGGTCATGCCCCCTGTAACCCACTACTGACCAGGTTCCAATTCCTAAGAGCACACTCAGCTACGAATTCATCAAGGTCAGTCTGCTGATGAACACAGTATCCCCATGATCCAATCTCCTTCTCAAAGTCCCACCTCTGAACACATGAGGCTCTGAGAGGGCATTCAGATCTAAACTATAACAAAAGTTAAAGAGCAGACATCTGAGTGTGAGATTGTTGGCTTTGCTTCTGTTTGGGAGGCACTATAATGTATTGCCTGAGGGACTTGGGGAAGACAAAGTTAATGATATAAATGCAGGAAGTGGTTGTGACAAAAAAGGTAAAGATGTGCCAGAAGAAGTGGCAAAACACTTGACATTAGAGGAATTTTAAGAGATGTTACACAATATTAAAAGTGCAAAGGATAAAATGTTGGAAGTTGACCCACACTTAGAAATGATTATTACAATTCACCAAAGCATAGAAAAAATGCTTACTTTATGTTGTAAGCTACATAATGAGAATGCAAGTATGGTTAAAACCACTCTTGACAGAATTTTTTTACACAGAAACAAGCATTATAATTCTGAATATTTCTGTTAAAATTCAGGGTGCTAAACTCATTAGTTGTACTTTTTCCACTTCCCTACACACTTATAGACAGTAGCAGAATTTTTAATAGTTTGATAAAAATTGTTAAAAATCACAGAACAGTTATTAGGTTACAGGTTGATTTGCATGATTTCAGATATAATGGTTATATATAGTTTCTCACATACAAAGCCAGAACTGTCTATATTGCTTGCTTAAAGCTAACTTTAGAGGGCATTATGGTAGGTAAAATAAACTAAAAGGAAAAAAAGGTATCATTTTACTTATATGATGCATTTCAAAATCAGAGAATACAGTAATGTCTGTTAAGTTCTAGGGATTGGGAGATATGAGAAATTTTTCAATGGATATAAAGTTTCAGTTAGAACTTATTTCAGATGAATAAGTTCTAGAGAACTGCTGTATGCATTATAGCTAGGGCTAACAATATGCTATTGTGGATTTCAAAGTTTGCTAGGAGTATATATTTCATGTTAAATGTCCTTACTGCAAAACAAACAAACAAAACCACAAAGGGATTCAAGGGGACTTTGGTGGGGAGGGCTTATGCGCTAAAATTTATTGAATGTGAATCTCAGAGCAACAAGAGTGAAAGTAACATTATCAGTAATAGCTATGAGGAATCTAGTCATAGAGATTATTCTGATCACTTGGACCAAAAAGAAAAGTTTGAAATAAAGTTTCTGTTCTATATAGACAGGAAAATAAAAGGCCTTGACAGAAAAAAGGATTGAAGCAAAATGTTTGTCTGTTTTTTCTACCTTTCTGCTCAAATCTGGCAGCAAACAGCTAAAAACAGGTATATCTCAATGCAATCGCAACAGAAGAATGTTAGCCCTAATGCTAAACAGAAGCTTAACTCCACCTCCAACCTAAATGTTTCTTGAAGTCTATAAGGACAAATATGAGGAATTCAAAGAGATGTTATACATCCTTCGATCTGTCTTTTATTTTTCCATCAGGTTGAGGGTGGGATTGGGAGGCGGTAATAACAGGTGTAAGTTGGAAATTTTGAACAAGTAAAATATATTGTTGGTCCGGATTTTTCCTATTTCCTTTCATGGAAATGGAGAGAAAAGTTTACTTCCTTGAATCCTTTTCATTTCCAATTCTGTTTCTCTGAGATACAACAAACACAACACGATTCTAAAATCTGTACTCCTGTGAGTATTCAGAGGGGAGAGTATATAGCAAAACCCAGAAAGAGTTAAGGTTGGTAGAGGATATTGAATCTCAAAGTACAGCAGTTTGGAGACTCAGCTCTTGTGGGCTCCAAAAATAACCAGAAGTATGAACGTGAGCTCATTGTAGGCAAAAAAAACTAAGGGCTCAAATTAGCTCATGAGTTTTTTTTCCCATTGTTAATGGATATGACTTCAACAGATATATTTTTCCTAAATTCCTCGAAACATTGGAAGTGGGGTTTTCCAGAAAACTATTTGTTCCTTTTAAAAGTAATATTAGAGGAAGACTGAAGGAACAGAGGAGTAATGTGTTACTGCAAAATAGGGAGTCAAGCGAGTTTAACTTTTGTAGTTATGTATTTCTTGGTTCTTATTTCAAAAGAAAAAAATATTTGCAAAACTGCCCTAAATGTGAATTGATAAAGGTTAAGCTACCATGTCTTCATTCCAGACAAGACATGCATGACCTATTTTACAGATTTCCAAAGAAGGCTCCATTTCACACTGAAAATGCCTGAACATCTATCAAAGTGTTTAATTCTCGATAGTGTTAGGACTTATGTATTTCAAGTGTTGCTTACAATTATCACTATTTAATATTACCAGAGCCAAATTCATAGCCAAAATTCTTAAGTAAATTCAAATTTTTTACCTAAATATCACGCTTCAAAAATTATCAAATGAATGACTATAATTGAGATGCTGTAGACAGTTTTAAGTGGCTTTTACTAAGATTTCAGAAAAAGATAAAGATATGTTGTACAATTTTCTTTAGCCAGCAAAAAGTTTTTGAACATTTATAAACTTACTTTGTAAATATTTTGTTCCCCTTAATAAATTTTGTTTATATTTTGTTATATACAATCTATAGTAGCACATAGATATTATAAATAAATTAACAAAAACTATGAATGTATAGTCAAAAACATTTCTCTTTTTAAATTTTATTTAAAGAGAAAAAACAAAACAAAAAAGTAGAAATAATACAGAATTTCAAAAAATAAACACTAATAAATCACTAGTTGATAAATTACATACTGTCACCTGAGAAATAGTTGTGCAAGTTACAAATTTAAAGCATAAAAGTGGACATTCAAACAGTGAGACTGCAAACCAATCTGTTCAACGATCCAACAAACAGTAATATGGTTATCTATCTTACACATCTAAACATATATGCAGTGATATTCTTTAGACAACTTTCTTTTCTTCTCTTTTTTACAATAACAATTACACATTTTGTGTTTTATTACATGTACAGTTCTTATTTCTTTTTGCACTAGAGACACAATGTGATATTTATAAATGTGATTCTTATTTATTTCACTTATGAGGATAGTCTCAAGATGCCACCATTTACCTATAAAGACCTCAAGATAATCCTTTTTTATAGCTGAGTAATATTCCATTGTATAAAAAATACCACATATTTTTCACCCACTCTGTGGTTGATGGGCATTTTGGTTGTTTCCAAGATTTAGCTATTACAAATTGTGCTGCTATAAACATGAGTGCACATATATCACAGTGACATGACCTTTTCAGTTTTTCTGAGAAAATTCTTAGGAGGAGAATAGGTGGATTGAATGGAACTTCCAACTTTAGGCTTCTGAGAAATTTCCATACTGATTTCCACAGTGGCTGCACCAGTCTGAACTCCCACCAACAGTAAAACAGTGATCCTTTTTCCCCATAGCATTGCCAACATTTGTTATCCATTGATTTCTTGATGGCAGCTATTCATTCCAGAGTAAGATGAATTCTCAATGCTCTTTTAATTTGCATTTCTCGAATGACCAGTGATGGTGAACATTTCTTCATGTATTTATTTACCATTTGTATATCTTCATCTGAGAACTGTGTGTTCATCTCAGATGCCCATTTTTGGAAAGGGTCTTGGAATTTGGGAGGCTTGATGTTTTTCAGTTCTTTATACATTCTGGATATAAGTCCTTTGTCTGGGGGATTGCTGGCTAAAATTCTTTCCCATTCTGTGAGTTTTCTTTTCACTCTGTTGGTGATTTCTTTTGAAGTGCAGAAACTTTTCAAAACTATGAGATTTCAGTTGTTGAGTCTTTGAAGTGTTTTCCATGCAGTTTGTGTTTTGTTCATGGATCTCTGCCTACTACTGTCTCCAAGATTTCTACCTACCTTGTGTTCCAGTAGACATAATGTTTCTGTTTTAATATTAAGTTTTTGATCCATTTAGATTTTAATTTAGTGCATGGTGATAGGCATGGATCTAGTTTCAGTCTTCAGCATGTGGAGAGCCAATTTTTCCAACACCATTTATGAAAGAGGCTATACTTCTTCCACTGAACATGTTTAGGCCCTTTGTCAAATTTCAGGTGGCTAAGTGTCTTTGTAGTTGTGTTTGCATCTTCTAAATCTTTTCCATTGATCCTCAGTTCTCTTTCTTTGCCAGTACCATGCTGATTTTATTCCTGTGGCTTTGTAGTATAGTTTCAAGTCTGGAAATGAGATGCCTCCTGTCTTGCCTTTGTTTCCCACAATTGCCTTTGCTATTCTAGGTTTCTGCTGTTTCCAAATGAATTTTAGGAGTGTTGTCTCCAGATCTGTGAGGTATGTTAATAGTATTTTGATTGGGATTACACTGAATCTGTATAAAAGTTTTGGGATTATGGCCATTTTCACAATGTTGGTTCTTCCTAACTAAGAGCAACAATATCCTTCCATTTTCTAATATCCTCTTCGATCTTTTTTAGTGTAGCATAATTTTCAGAATATAGGTCTTTTACATTCTTATTTAGACTGATTCCTAAATACTTCATGTGTTTAGATGCTATTGTGAAAGGTAATATTCCCATAATTTCTGTCTTGGTGAGTTTTTTGTTTGTACAGGAAGGCTATGGATTTTTGAGCATTGACTTTGTATCCACCTACTCTGCAGAATTTATTTATTGCCTCTAGTACTCGTTTACTGGAATTTTTTGGATCTTCTATATAGAGTATCATGTCATCTGCAAATAGGGACAATTTAACTTCTTTTCCTATCTTGATTCCTTTTATTTCTCTCTTGTCTGAATGCCCTGGCTAGTATTTCCAGAACTATATTGAATAGGAGTGGTGATAGTGGACATCCTTGTCTTGTTCCTGATTTTAGACAGAAAGCTTTCAGTCTGTGTCCATTTTGAATAGTGTTGGCTGTTGGTGTGTCATAGATGGCCTTTATAAGGTTGAGGTAGATACCGTGTATTCTGAGTTTCTGAAGGGCTTTTTATCATGAACATGTGTCAGACTTTATAGAAAGCTTTATCTGCATCTATTGAGATGACCATGTGGTTTTTGTTTTTGGCTCTGTTGATGTGGTGTATTATATTTTTGATATGTGAATGTTAAACCATCCCTGCATTCCTGGAGTGAACCCCACTTGGTCATGATGTGTAATCTTCCTGATAACTGGCTACATTCTATTTGCCAGTATTTTATTGAGAATCTTTGTATCAGTGTTCATTAGTGAGATTAGCCTATATTTCTCCTTTGTGGCTGTGTCTTTCTCTGGTTTTGGTATCAGAGAAATACTGGCCTCCATCAATGATTGAAGGAGGATAGCTTCCTTTTCTATTTCATGGAAGAGTTTAAGGAGTATTGGCATCAAATCTTCTCTAAATTTCTTATATAATTTATCTGTGAATCCATCAGGACTTGAGCTTTTCTTTGTTGGTAAGTTTTTAAATTATGTTTTCAATTTCAATAGTTGTTATTGGGTTATTCAAAATAGCTGTATCTTCTTGGTTGAGATTTGGTAGTTCACATGCTTCTAGAAATCTGGCCATTTCCTCTGTGTTTTCAAATCTATGTGAGTAGAAATTTTCAAAGTAGGTATTCA
>PVJX010026213.1:0-26102 GCA_004027295.1 Dolichotis patagonum | reverse complement strand
TCATACATTCCAATCATGATGTCTCTCCACAAGCCCCAAGCAATGGGGCCAATAAATTATGAAATGAAAGTTCCAGAATTGTGAGCCAAAACTAAACTTCTTTTTCTTTATGAGTTGATTTCTCAGGTACCTCGCTGTAATAATAGAATTCAAACTATAGAAAAATGGCATCAAAAAGTGAGACCATGACTATAGCTATTCATGAGAATATCTGGAGAAGCATTTGGAATTGCTTTATATAAGGAATTTGGAAAAATTTGAAGCAATGAGTTAAAGAAAACCTAGAATGCTCTATGTGCTTAATGGGAAATTCTGGCAGGAGCTCAACCGACCAGGATATTGATAGAAATCTACTCAGTGAAAGGGAAGCCAATGAGGACTCTATTGGAAACTGGACCCCTGGCACAACCAGAGCAAAGAATCAGAAATCTTTTTGTCCATGCCCTGAGACTTTGTGGAAAGATGAGCTTTAAAAAGATGCAATAGTATAGCTGGCAGAGGAACTATCAAGGCAAAGAGTATTCAGACTAAGGAATAATAGAATAGTGACTACTTTTAGGCATAGTTACAGCAAGAGACAAGCACAAAGAGGAGCAGAGTAGAAAAATCTGGAAAATCTACATTTTGGTCAGAAAGTGAGTCAGTGTAATATTTCAGCCAGGAAGGGTATAGTTTTTAACACAGATAGAAAAAAACCCAAGTGCTTTGCACAGGGACCGCAGGAAGGATGCTTTGAAGACATCAAAGGAATCTGCAGCGCTGTCTGCCCCATTACAGCCTCAAAGGTGGAAAGTGCCAATTTGTTTCAAAGAATTTTCAGGGAAGAGTCATTTGAGAAAGGAGCCCTGAAGAGCCCTTTCTGCCAGAATTTCCTAGGGATTCATTTCCAGACATTCAAAAGGAAAGGTGCTCAGAGTCCACTGCAACTGTGGTCCAAGAAGGCCCAGGTACAAATTGTACCAGCAGGAGACCGTAAGGCCATTCATGCAGTGGCAGTGTGTGGGGTGTCATAGCCATGGAGTCATGCTGACATCCACTGAGATTTTAAAGGAAAGCCTGGGAGGCTAGGCAGTGCACTGCAGAGCTACAGTTTTACAGGCAGCTCTAGGCAGGGTGATGCATGGAGTTGGGGGAATGAAGACTAAGGTAGTGGAGATTCCAGGAAGACAAATGTGCCAGTAAGGTTCAGCCTCTGCCAAGAGAAGCTGCAAGTAGCATAACAGTTCTGCTCAAGAGTGAAACTATGCCGGCTACAACCAGGAAATACCGATGAGGCTGCCCAAGCCCTGTGAGCCCACTCCCTCCAGTGCCCTGAATGCCAGACTTTGTGATTTAGCATTTAGTGTTTGCCATGTTGAGCTTCAGTATCATTTGGGAGCAGTATTTCCTTACTCTTTGCCTACTTTCCTCTTCTGGAACAGAAACATTTACCTGGTGTTCATCCCAGCAGTGTATCTTGGATGTGTATGTAATTTTCTTTCTTTCTTTCTTTCTTTCTTTCTTTCTTTCTTTCTTTCTTTTGTCTTTCTTTCTTTCTTTCTTTCTTCTTTCTTTCTTTCTTTCTTTTTGTGGGGAGTCACAACTGAGTTTGCCTTGAGCTTCAGAAGAGATTTTGGATTTTGACCTTGAGGAATGCTTTGGTGATCTTTGGGGAAGTCTGGATGGATTTTGCGTTGTGAAATGGACATAGGCTTTGGGGAGCTTAGTAGTAAAGTGCTACAGTTTGTGTCTAGAATGTTCCCCAGAGGCCCATGGGTTAAAGGCTTGGTCTTCAGGATGGTGGAACTTTCATAGGTGATGGAACTTTTAGAAGGTGGAGTCCAATGAGAGTTCCAAGGTCATTTGACAGATCCCTTGAAGGACATCGTAGGATCCTAGTTCATTGCTCTTTGGCTTCCTCTCTTTGTTTCCTAGCCATGAATTGAGCAGGTTTGCCCCCAACACACACATTTACCATGATGTGCTGTCTGGCCATAGCCAAAAGCAAACAAGGCCAACTGATCTTGGGCTGGAACTTCCATAGCTCTAATCCAAAATAAACATAATGGAGCTGCCCCACCTCTAGCAAAGTATAAATAAGTGAGTATCACTTGGCCAGCTCTACGAGGACCAGGGCAAACTTAACTCAATGCAACAAAAATGGCTGCAGATACAGATCTCATCAATATCAAGTAAAGACTCTTCTTGGCTTATAAGAAGTATAATTATATGTGCAATAAATTTTCTGGACTTAGTAAGCCAGAGTGGAAATTTTATGCATTAAGTAATATGTCCATAGATGTAATTTTAAAGAGGAGTGATTTCTGTAACCTACCCTTCATTCCTATGAGCTGGTGTATTGATAAGAGATGCCTATATTTGTAAAAGATAAGAGATGCCTATATTTTAGGAAATTTTACCTCAAGTATGTTAATCAAAGTCCTCCCAGTGGTTTATTTAGCCCCTAAGCATTGATTAAGTAACCACGATTTATTCATAAATATCATAGTAAGGTAATATAATAAAAGTGTTTACAATGTTATAAAGAAACAGCAAAATAAAATCTTAAGAAGCAGCAAACAAACTCTCTTTGAGGTGCCATGCTCTAAAGGAGGGAAGGCACTGACCACCTCCAGTGGGAAGTAATCCAGGTAAGTTCCTCCAGAGGACAGGGCTGAGAAGTGACTCCTCCAGGCCTAGACATCCGATCTTCCCATCAAAGTCTGACAGAAGTAAAACCCACTCTTCCCCAACACTGCCAACATCAGCAATGGGAAGGCTACTCAGTCTATTTGTTTGCTGTGTTCAGTGAGTCAATTTTCAGAAATAAAACATCACCTCAGCAGCTATTGCACCAAGAGCAAATGAGACATAACCAGCAGAAGCCTTAGAAATTCTGCAGAGAACAGAGGCTCTCTGGGTGTCCATGTGAACCTGAAGCCCACTCGTGGAGGAAGACCAATGCCCACCAGTCCAGACAATACTTGGAGGCCCACATTGAGGCCTTGTAGTAAGAAGTACATCAGATTTCATGGGGCAGAAAATTCCATGAGAGTCTCCCCAGCCCTGATCCACTGACCAAACTCTCCGGGGACCATACCAAAGCTAACTTGCTTTCTTTTCATTGGTTAATTGTTCAGCAAAAGAAACACAGTGTTGCTTCTGTTTGTCTGCACCAATTATTTTGCTGCTTCTATATATCTCCAGTTTAGAAACCCCTCAGATACTCTTTAAGAGTCTTAACAACCTGAGGTAGAGCCAAGAGGCCATTACTGACCTACCCCCTGCCCTCAGTCCTTCTATTTTCTGTCTACAGATCTGACCACTCCACAGTACCTTGTATAGTAGCAATCATACACTACTTGTCCTTTTGTGATCAAGTATTTATTTTTAAAGCTACAAAGAAATATTTTAAGAATACACAAGAAATAATGAGAGGAGATGAAGTTAAGGAGTATATAAGAGTTTTGGACAAGTACATAAAAGAGGAAACCAGAAATTAACACAAAGTATGGAGGGCAGTTAAAACTGTGACTCAAAACTCCAAGAAACTCCTTGACTCAAAATATGAATAAAATAAGTAAATTGCACAAAGACAGACAACAATTACCTCATGGAGCTCCATCTGAATCTATTTTCTGTCTTCAAAGTTGTATGTATTGATAATTTCTCATTCTAATTCTTACTCTGATCCTGGAGCCAGCACGCTAGGTAAACACCTGTTCTTCATTTATAGAGTTTCACACAAAGCATTGGCTGCTGGGGTCAAAAATCTCACCAATCAGAGATCAACGCATGCATAAGATAAACAATGAAAAATGCTCATGTTCTTTATCTCTGCTGAATTCCTTAATGCTATCAGAGATGAGTGGCTGCACAGAAGGAAATAGGTCAGTATGAGGAGTTATCAGTACAGTAAAACTTGGGGCCAGAAAGAGCAGAATTACACTGTGACCCACCACATAATAGTTGTGAGTCTTTTCCTTACTTTGTTCTAATTGCGAGTCTAGGAGTTTAACAGGAATTTTGAGTCATGTAGTCTCCTCTTTCCTGTCTCTGTCTCTGTCTCTCTCTGCTTCTCTCTCTCTCTCTCTCTCTATATATATATATATATATACACCTATGTCTCATATTTTGTGTTAATTTCTTGTCTCTTCTTTTATACACTCATCTCAAAATGTTACCTACTCTTGAAGTTTATCTCCCCTCATAGTTTCCTTTTATTCTTGTAATATTTCATTGTGCCTTTAAAAATAAACACTCAACCATAAAAGAACAAATAGCGCATATCTTCTCCAACATAAGACAGTCCAATCCATAGAGACAGAAAATACAATACCTGCGGGCAGGGGACAGCAGTGAGTTTTGCAAAATGAAAAGCTTCTGGGGAAGCATGCTGGTGATGGTCCACCATCAATGCGCGTTGATCTATCCCCACTCAACTGTATATTTAAAATGGTCAGATGGTGAATTTCATAGGTTATATATTTAATCCTAATTTTCAAAGTTGAAACAAAAAAAACTAAGCGTCTGGCTCACTTTCACTATGTTTACCTATGAGAATAGACCCATGCATGCTGGCACACGCCTGTGATCTCGGCATGTGGGAGGCTGAGGAAGGAGAACTGCTACAAGCTCAAGGCCAGTCTGGGCTGCACAGCGAGACGCTGTCTCAAAAAACAAGCAGTTGTTCTGGGAGCATACCCAGAAGGGGAACGGCTGGGTCAAATGGAACCTGCAATCCTAGTTTTTTGAGGAATCTCCACACTGATTTCCACAGTGGTTGTACCAGTTTACACTCCCACCAACAGTGGAGAAGCATTCCGTTTTCTCCTTAGCCCCATCAACATTTCTTATTTTTTTACTAATTTTAAAATATTCTGTGTCATTTCTATCTTTTGTTTTGTTTTTAAAATAGAAAACAAAAACAAGAGTCACCGGGCGAAGATATCTGTTAGATCCATGCTCACCTAGGCACTGTGCTCTAGGAATTAAGGCACATAATGACACTTTGGGTTTTTGTTGTTGTTTTGTTTTGTTTTGTTTTGTTTTTATTTCTCAGTAGATGTTTATACGAGAGTTGGTGGCATTTCCCCCTGAATTTTGCTTTTGTGATCTTTCTTTCTCCTACTCTAACTTGCTATTTTAATTTAACATTGTTGGCCCTTAAATCTTTCCCACACAGTCACTTTAGAAAACAGGGGATAAATGACTTTGCCACGAGTATGTTAGTTAAATTACCACATAATTTAAATGATCACATAAAAAGGAATTGCTCAGTGGAGCTGGGTTTTTTAGTGGTAATAGAATTCCAATTTGACTAGCCCTTTTTGTTTTAATTTCATTGTACATCATTTACACAGATCATTTTGCAAATTATTCAACAAATAATGTTATTGATGTTCCTGCAAATGGACACTAAGAACAGTGCTTAGTCTCCATGGAAAACCTACTGAAACACTATAGTTAAATTAAGGAGTCTCAGGTTTTTAGATATTCTTCCTCTCCATGGAGAACATTGCTATAACCAAATGCCATAAAAGTGTTGCCATTCACTTTAGCACTAACCGAGAAAACATCTTTTCCTCCTCTTGATTTGCTCTTTACTTTGATCTCCTAGAGCACGTTTTCAAGTTTGATATGCCATAATTACTTAGAGGAGATTGTTTTTTGGCTTAAAACAATATTGCTTTTTTAGTATTTTAGCACATCAGGGAAGCCATAGTCAAGCAAGAGAGCATGGATTTGCTCTCTCAAGGGAAGTCAAAACCTAGGCTTGTCTCATTTGAGGAAAGGATTGAGTTTCAGCTTCTTATTCCAAATAGCCTGGGAGCCACACAGGTGGCATACAGATTCGCGGGCAAGGCTTTGTTTAAAGGCAATGCGTATTAGCTGTCTTTGCCTTCTCCCTGGACTGCTGCTCAACACACAGTTTAAATGGTAGATGTGGCGGCTGGCTGCAGCCCAGGCAACTCTGAATGGATTTATTCAAATAATTGGGATGCAGATCACCTTTCTCTTTTGCACACTGAATATGACTCGAGTCCCAAATGTCCATTATTATTTCACCTGCCTCGAAACGGGAAGTGTAAACACCCTGCAACATAATTTGAAAGACAGGCTAGTTTCTGTAAACACCTCTCTGTGCTTTTAACGGGCAATTTTATAGCATGGGAAACATTCTGAACTCTCTCTCTGCACCTTCCTGAGCTGGCTGATAGTAATGTGTCCCCTGCATCAATACTGAAAGAAAAAAAACAGGGGTGGGAGACTGTTTTTCTCTTTCACTGGCTGTTGGAAGAATACTGCTCGCAAAGACAGCGCATGTGAACAATGGGCCTTTTTCTATAGAAATGATGGAGGATTCTACAGCAGTGCACACTAGGATTGGTTCCATGCATTTCATTTGTGTCTCCGGAAAGAACTCTTTTTCCATCCTAAGTGTCAAGGTGGAGAGAGTGGGAGGGAAGAGGGACAGGAAGATGGAAGATCAAAACAGGACAACTCAACAATGAACAAGCCCTGCGGCTCTAGCATCTGAAAACCCTCTGTTTGAGTTAATGACCCATGTGTTGTGTATTATGTGGATATTTGCTTGTGCAACGTAAAAATAGTTGGATGTCATCTGTAAGCTCAGCCGCCCTTCTGTGCATGGTGATTCACTCACAACATCCTTCAGGAAAGGCAGCTTTCATGTGGAGTTGGAGTTCACCACATTTAGGGGATCTGTTAAGAGTTACTTTCATAATCCTAAATCCAGGATTTCCATGCAGAGACTCTAAACAAACTGAACAGACTAAATAAACTTCCTTGTGGGGAAAGGAGGGCTCCAATATGGAAAGCACAGTGACACATACATTGGCAGGAGTTGCACGCCACAGTAAATTAAAATGTAAACAGCCTTGCTTGGTAGAAAATCCCATACAGACGATGAAATCCAGCTGCAGAGGACAGACCACAGAACAATGCATCTCTGGACTGTGCCATCTCCTAACGAGGCTGGAGCAGGACACGTGTGTCCACTCAGTACACACAGAGGACAGTGGACTTCTGCGTGTTGAGGTCCAGGTAGAAGGTGTGTTGCTTCGCTCAGGAAGTCACCAAGATTTCTTTCCTTCACTCCCACCAAAGATCATCACAATGAAAACTAAGTCTTTTCAGCTTTGGGGGAAAAGTATGGGAAAGGATCTGAATATGTTGTGAACATTGCATATACATCAGGCACTGTTTCTTTTAAATAATAAAAAGAACAAAAGCAAATTATAAAACATAATACATCAGGCACTGTTTCTAGGTTGAAAAATGCCAGTATTTTGTTAGACTTGCTTCAGATCTGAGTTTGAATAAAAGTTGTAAACAATCCCCTGTAAAATTAAAGCTGCCTTTGCTAGCATGCTCAATCTCATTCTCTTCCTTCCTTCCCTTCATCCTGAATTCAGTGAGCATCATCGTTGTGGGGCTACTTTACCACATTACTGAGTCCTTCTGGTCACCCTTTGAGATGGATGTCATTCATACCCATGTGACAGATTAGGAAACTGACATGCAGGGAGGTCAGTGGCTGCTCAACATCACATAAGTTGTAGGTAAAAGAAGAAATTGATCTTGCTTTTATTAGATCTACTTGCAAAAGAGCTGGCCCTGTGCTTCACCTTGCCTAAAGGCTGAGAAGATTCTTTCCAGCTGAATTATTTCACCTCTTTGAATCTTGGCCTGTGAACTTTACTTTCTAATTCCATGAGGAAAGTTCTCTTCTGAACTATATCCATGTCCAAATCTTGATCCATACATGTGAAGTCTATTGTGAGCTTGGTTGGAGAAGGAGGAGGTGGGAGAACGGCACTGTCTTACTAAGAGCACCGCACATCATCGCGTTTTTGTGCTCAGGGGTGCATGGAGTCTGTCTTTAAATATGCACAGTGCCTAGCTCCTTCTTAAATACGCATGCTTCCTTCCCTTCCCTTCTTCATGGGCCCTGCGCTATTAGTGAGTTCTCTGTGGAATGGTTTACAAAGCCTCCCCGTGGATTTTTACTCTGTTTTATGGCTATAATTCCAACAGCAACAAAAAGAAGAATGAACAGGCTAGATAGGACATAAGCAAATAGTACCTTACATTGAATAGTGACCAAGTATAAACTGAAAAAAAACACATTTGCAAAGCACTTTGGGAATATGGAATATATATCAAGGACCATAAACCCCAGAATGTTTGATACATGCGCTGCTATATTTATACTCAGTAGGAAAAATAATGCTTAGTTTGGATGCTGAATGTTGCCCCAAATGTCCCTAGAATGACACTGCAGGGACACAAGAGAACTCTTAGGAGGTGCGCTTTGTGAGAAGTCCTTGGGAGGTTGGGGGAGTGCATTCAGAGGGGGCTGTGGGATGCTATTCTTTCTTGTCTCTCTTCACTGCCTCCTGGCTCATGAAGTGAGTGGACTCTGCTTTCCTCCTCCTGTCAGGAGGTGCTGGTCCTGCCAGAAGCCCAAAGCAATAGTACTGGACTGGAAGCTCCAGAACTATGAGCCAATATTAGTCATGTCAGGTATTTTTTTACAGTAACAAAATACTAACAGATTCAAGAGCTGCATTCTGAGTACCTATCCTAAGGAACCACACCAAGTAGTAGAAAAAGCTCCATTCAAAATATTTCCCAACTCTCTTATGCATTATAGTCCAACAGATACAGTAATATACTACATCAAGGACCCCTTGACTAAAATGTGCATAGTCATTAAATTGGTGATGTTGAAGGAAAGCAAGGCTCCCATCCTCAGGTTGCTAATTAGCTGTGCTAAATTTGGCAAGCTATTTAGCCATTCTCAATTTCCAGTTTTCCATTTGCGAAATGAAAAATGCTGACATCTACCTTACAGAGCTGAAAAATATTTAATAGCTAAAATGCTAACCAACTGGTCACAGTCACTGGCTTTGGGTGGTCTTCAATATTACACTCTACCTAGTAAAATAATTATCTATAAAAAAGTTATGGCCATGCAATATACCTAGAAAAGAAACTAAAATTGAATATACAAAAGTAAGAATCTACTTTATGTTACTTGATTCATACAACAATAAAGAATGATAAAAATCTGACTTGGACCAGTGACAGGTTCTCCCCTACATAGTAAACAAACCCACTGTGACAATGTTAAGCAGATTTTATAAAGTTTTAAAATAAAGTGTTATTTTCTAACCTCTTATTGTGTACACTGTGACAAAGGGAATCTTTTTTAATCCATGAGAAAAAAACTCTAGCTTCAAAAACCATTGGCACAGGGAAAAGATCCTTGGGTTGGAGGCCCAAAGACCTCTCTGGTCCCATCTCAGAAGCTGGATTCACCCACTGTGGTCCCTTGCTGAGGAACTGGATTCTGCTTGTTCTCTGTTCTTCTATATATAAAATGAAGACATTAATACTGACTAACACAAATAATTGGATTAGTTTAAGTGTAAAAATTATCTGGCTTATGAAGCTTTATGTTAGACTAAATTATTTTTAACCAGTATGATCTTAGTATTAATAAGTTAACATTTTATTTATTAATATCAAGAGAAAAATGGTGATAATTGGAAAAAAACTATAAATGTCCTTACCTCCAGGGAATGCCAAGCTGGCATTCATCCTTAATCACTTCAGTGACTACAGCTTACATGAAGCCTGTTGTTTTAGAAACAAATCTGTTTTTAAAAGCTAGAGTCAAATAAAAACCAAAAGATTTATTGAGATAAAATCATAACTACTTAAGGATGCCCTTGAGCATGGTGATTTTGCAAATTGTAATTGTTTTTAGAGAACATTGTTTGCTTAACATGGTATCTTGGCCTCATTTTTCCTACAGTTCAAACCAGAAATGCCAACTTCTATCCTGGAGTTCCTTGTGTGTTTTGAGACAGAAATTGGCAGACTATGAGTTCATTCTTGATCAGGTCATCTTCATTTAGGTCTGACGTTTATCTGTTACATTAACTAAGATTTCCCTAAAATATCTTTCCCACCCACATATGCCTGCACAAACACACACACACACACACACACACACACACACACACACTGCAATTATAAAGACTTGTCCCTTACAGTCTTACCTGGAAAAAAAATTGACAGTCCTTCAATGTAACTACCAACTCCGAGGTCATCATAACAAGGCCCAAGTGAATACAAACATTGGAATAAAATATTTTGTGTACCATGATTCTTCTGCATGCTTCCAAGAAATTTACCTTCTCAAGTAAGTTTTCAAATTCCTAGCTGTGTTCTATTGTCAAGTAAGTAGCCATGTTCTTAAATAACCACCATATTTCATTCTGTGTTATAAATTTTCAAAAGAATTGATGAAAAAGTCCCAACTGTCTAGCAGTCCCTGATATTTTTTTTTACTTTCTACTAAAATACACACAAAAAATGTTTTAAACCGAGTCATAATACAATTTTAAAAAGAGAAAAAGATGCTTGCCAGAATCTGGAGAATTTCTTCTACTTTTACCTCTGAAGTCAAGTCAACCAACTGACAAAAACCATGGGAGTCTGACTAATGGATACTTTGCCTCTGAAAATAATAAGAGCTGCCATTCAAAAATAAAGACAGATATCTTATACCCTTTTCTAACTTTCACCTGTGATTCAGGCTGTTTCATCCACTGTTCTTCTAATGCTTGAGCAAGAGATTTTTTAAGACATAAGAATATTGTTAGACATTTCAATGTCTCTTTCTACAATCTAGTCAGAAAATGTAACATAAGGAGAAATCTGAGTTCCTTGCATCCTGGGAGTTACCATTCACTAAAGTGTCAGAGATAAGGGTAGAGGACATACATTGGTCACACAGCATCCTAGTAACTGTGGGTTTTTAGATTTCTCCTTTGGCTCATTGGACCAGAGAATCTGGAGCCCACAGAAAAGCCTAATTCAAAGTTTGCTATAGCCCAAGAAGTTGGCCATTGTCATGGTTTGTGCCTAGCTGGCCCCCCAAGCCTCATGCAGTCATGGAGGCTGCTGAATCTAGTGTTTATTATTGGTTCATTGTCTAGTGTTGGGATTGGTGGTGTGAGTGCTGCACCTACCTGGGGCAGAGCTGGCACACAATATAAGGGAGAGAAGAAGGAGTGATTGTCCATGTCATTAGCATCCGCCATGAATTGCTGCCCCTTGGCCATGCTACCCTGTCTTGGAGCCAGCTGAGTATGGACTGAAACCTCCAAAACCTGTAAGAAATAAACTTTTCCTTCCTTTATGTTGGGCATCAGTTATTTTCTCTCAGCAATGAGAGAAAAGTAATCAAGACAGCCATAAAAGCAAAAGTCCACTACAGTCTGAAAAGTCTGCCATAAAACCACATAAATACAGACAAGGATGATGGGCTTTCTATGTACAACATGTTAACAGCTCCTAGAACTCTTGAGGATGCATAATTCAAAAGTGACAAAACAGCTAAAGAAAAAATAACACAGATAGAGGAAAGAAAGTATCTTGAAAACTCAAATCACAACTTTTCAAAATGGTTTACTGAAGAAACCAATAAAAATCATGTTTAGAATAGGTCATCTTCATTTGAATGGTGGAATAACTAAATTCAAGTCATGTTTGTTTTGTTTCTGTTGCTGTATAAATATGAAGTATCCACCAAAGACTCATCTATTGAGAGGATGAGATACCTAATTCCGGGATGGTCAGAGGTAGGGCATAGAGAAGTGACAGGATCATGAGTGTGTTGGCCTCATCTCTGGGTTAATGCTTTATGAGTCCATAGATGAATGGAGCTATGAGCTTTATGAGTCCATAGCTATTAGGAGGTGGCCTATTTGGAGGCAATGTGTTACTGGGGAGGGGAAACCACTAGGCTGCTCTCTCCTGAGAAATAAAGCCCTTGTTGTGACTTGTCCCTGTCCTCTCCTTCACTCTATTCACTGAGATGTTCAGAGCTGGCTACATTGAAACAAATGTTCCCTTAGTTGGCTAAAAGAATGTTACCGAGTCCAGCTGAGGCACCAGAGGTCTCTTTAATAGCAGAGTGAGGGACAAGAGTAGCCTCCATGTTGGTGCTTGGAATGGGATCTTGAGTAGGAGCCTCTGAGATTCCAGAGCTAAAATATGGGATAACATAGGACTCGGAAAGAATTACAGCTCTCTGGTGGTAAAGGTGCCAACATTACATGCATCAAAACTATCTGTGCATATCTGTGCCTGCTATGGCTACAAAGTATCTTTTCCCTATGCACTCTGGGGCAGCATGCACCCACCTCCCTGACTGATACCAAAAAGAGCTATGAGCTCTTGGAGATGGGGCCTTTTGCTCCACAGACAACACTGGGTCATCCCAGAGCTCTTCAAATGAAGAATATTCTCTTTTCCTTTTGCATCCTTGTGCCATATTTCAGGATGGATTAGACTGATACCCTCATCCAGAGTTTTGATACTGGAAGTGTCAGGCTTTGGAAGGGAGTGTCTTTCCCTTTCTTCTCTCTCTCTCTCTCTCTCTCTCTCTCTCTCTCTCTCTCTCTCTTTCTCTCCCCCCCTCTCTTCTCTCTCTCTGTGGACTGGCATTAGTTCTCCTCTACTGCATTCTTCCTTCACACCCTTGCATGTTAAACCTGTTAACATGTGAAACCTTGTGAAACCACATGCAACATGTTAAACTATGTGAAAACCTGCTGGTTTTCACAGCAGGCTTACAGACAATGGAGTCAGCTGGACAGCTGACTCTGAAACGGTGAGCTAAACTAAACCTTTCCTTCTTTGAATTGTTTTTGCCAAATACTTCATCAGAGTGATGAAAAGCTAATACAATTCTCATGGGCAAGCTTTTTGATTGGTCTGATCTTTATTTTTCTGCAAGTGAAAAACAGAGATAAGATTATCTTTTCTTAGAGGACTCTATTAAGAGTTACATGGAATCATGTAAAGAAATGTACAGCATGTTACCAGGTGCCAGAACTCTTTATCTAAGGATGAACAATTACAGAAGTATATACAATTCTTAGAAAATAAAAGAAGGTGAAATGGTAATGACAGGAGAAGGGAGAAATGGACAGTCAAGCACACAGTATTACATGGTTTCTTAGACTAAAAATTATACCCAAATTAGACAATTATGACCAACTAATTACTTTTCAGAAAAATTGTGCAATTTCTATTCCCACAAGAAACAAGTGAAGAGTTTGCTTCCCAACAATCCAATAGCCTCACAAATACAAATATAACTTTGCAGACAGCAATGGAATCTTATGTTGTTTTAATCTGTGTCATTCCCTTAATCAGTAAGTATTTACTGCCCAAACTTCCTATCTTGTACAATAAATCTGCATATTGTTAGCACATTTTTCCACTGGAATCTTGGGGTTTTTTTTCATTAATAATCATTTTAGCATATGAAGCATAGTATCTCTTTAATAAATATTTAAAATGGTTTCTGAGTGTGTCATTTGTTTTTTACTCACAGTTCTTTAGACATGTAGAAATTTTTTTATCTATTATTCTTTACTTTTAAAATGTATCTGGGATTTACTTTTAAATCAGTTGTATACGGCTTTGTGACAGATATTCATCAAATTTTCAGCTCCATTTACTAACCAATTCATTTTCTTTATGCTTATTCCAATTTGAAGTGCTTTGTTAATCATATGAATGTATAAATGCAAATACAGAAGAAATTGCTCGTGTGTGTTCACTTTCATATGTCTATTTATTCATTGTATTTTATTTAAAATCAAGAAAAATAAGTTACCTAAATCCTCTTGGAAGCAGATTGATTAAATAGTTATTGATACACTGCAGAATCCATGACAATCCAGAATATCACAGGTTTATCTGCATGTGTGACAGGAAAATAATTCCTGTGACTTATGACTTTTTTAATAAACAATTGAGTTAAAGTGGATTGTATAGTGGTCTCTTATTATAGAAATCCCTTTATTAATTAAATCATTATGTCACTATAGTAATAGGGTGAGAATAAATGATGTTTAGAACCTAAAATCAGTACTGGCTTTTTAAAATAATAAAACATTTAGAAATTCACAGCTAGTGTTTTTTCATCTATAAAAGTTTTTAAATAACCAGTGATGGCAAAATTGTGCAAGTAAAAATTGAAAACAATTTCTGAGGATCAATTAAGCAAATTGTGTCACAATAAAAAATAGGAGTACTTTCAATATATGTCAATCAATTTTGAAACATATCAATTATTTTAATTAAAATATTATAAAAATAACTTGATTGGGGGTGTCTTCAGAATTGCAACTCAGCAGACACAAATTCACATTACATTTAATGCATATTCCAAGGAAAAAAGGAAAATGGGAGCTTATACACACAAAAGTTCTTGGATCATTACAAAATAATTAAAATTATTTAAAGATTAATTTCAACTGAAGTTGGAAAAGAATGGGAGGTCCATGAGGGCTACATGACCAATAGAAGATAAAGAATGGATGAGACATACAATCAAAAAATACAGTGAATGTTTACATTTCTAAAAATCTTATTCCATTAAAAGACATTGTCATTAATACCCCTGAAAATACATTTTTTATTCCAAAAACATTTATTTCTGTCATTGTCATCACTTTCTGAAGCAAGGTCTGGAAGTTCTTCTTCATGAGTGTCATTAGTTTCGCTGTCATGGTTGCCTTGATGTCCTGAATCAATTAAACATGTTTCCCTTTCACAGTCATGTTGACTTCAGGGAAAAGCTAGAAGTTAGTAAGCAAGGTGGATGAGAATGCCCTGTAACATTTTTATGAGCCCCCTTTCATTGGGGAAGGATAAGAAAGGCTGGCACACAGCAACAGCATTCACCATATTCTTGCTCATATCCTGAAAAGACACTCGTGAAAGAGGACGTTCAGAACTGCTTCAGAAAGCAGAAAGCATGAAGGGGTAAGTGCATTCAAAGCAAAGGGGTAGTATTTTGAGAGGACTTAATGGCAATATACTTTTTACTATAATAATTTTTAAAATTTAAACATTCACTGTACATTTTGATCCATAAAACAACTTCCCATAACTTCTTGACAGATCTTTTTTTGTTTGGTCTTGTTTTGGTGGGGAGGTGATAGTAGGGATTGAACCCAGTGCCTTCTTCCTCAGCTATATTTCCAGCCCCTTTTTAATTTTTTTAAATTGTGAGACAGGATTTTACTAAGTTAATAAGTTGCCCAAGCAGCACTGGAACTTGCGATCCCCCTGCCTGAGCCTCCATGAGTGCTGGAATTGCAGGCGTTCACCACAATAGTAGGATCTGACACAGATCTTGGGTGTCTGAGCGCAACATAATTATCTGGGGGCTCCAGATGCTCTCAGTCAAAAGAAAAGAGTGACCACACGCTTACATTTCCAGGCAGCAGCATGAGACTTGCATGAGTCCTGCTTCCTCAGTGGCCTCCAACTCCATTTTGGAAAGAGTTTTCTTTGAGCATTATTATTTTTTGTTAAAAGTCTCCTTGCACACAAAGCTATTCTATTTTTAAAGGATCCTAAAGAAATAGGCCAAAGTGCATGGAAAATGTATATTCAAGGATGTGTGTTCAATAGATAACAGTAGGCATCCACTTCATGCTCTACAGCCATCAAGGAGGAGCTCAACTCATAGGATGCTCCAGCCACACGAAGAGATTCTCCACAACCACTGAGGAATTTTTTATAATAAGAACCGAACTCAGGATCTTGTGCTTGCCAGATAGGCACTGTGCCACTGAGCTATATCCCCAGACCCTACCATTGAGAATTATGAGGCTCAGTATTTGACATAAGTAAGTAAAAGCTAGCGATTCACAATTAAGTTGAAAAGGAAATCATTAAACATCACCTGTAGTGTATTTGTTCCCTTAGATATTTTGTATGTAAAATTATAAAGACACACAATGGGAACTCTACGCAGTTAGAGAATTATGATCTATACATGGATAAATAACTCTCCTCACTACATATCACGGGGACACTACAATTAGTCCAGAGGGCACCCCAGATTCAAAAGAGAGAAATGTATGGGAAAGGAAAAGATAGGGTTGGCAAAATACTGAACCCTGAATGGGGTAGAAGTTCCTTAAGGGACAGTGGGAAGGCACAAAGTGTCAAAAGAAGATCCACACAACCAAGAGCAGAGACCTACGGATTTGGAGGCAATCGGGAAACCAGGGTGCCTAGAAGAGGCCTGTGGAAATGCTTACACCAAGGTAGACTTGGGGAAAAGTCACATTTTCCTCATGCATTGTAATTCCTTTTAGTTCCACTGACCCTTTACATAACTTTCGGTGAGGTCACACTTCCAATCTCCCTCACAACCCGTGTCTGTCCACTTTCGGAGGCCTATGAAGAGGTCACACCACCTGTGCATTCCTGGCCAGAATGACAAATCAAAAGAAAGTTCACTCATCGTGACACAGGGCAGACACCACAGGGGGACAAGCCTCGGGAGAAGGGCTCAAGATGGACAGGAGGCCAAATTCACCATGTTCTGTAAAACGAGAGAGAAAGGGCTTTTATTGTCGTGGAAGAAGGTGAGCCCTTCTTTCCATCAGCAATGTAAGGACGAGTCACATGGTTTGTATTCCTGGTTCTGGCATTGATAAGCCATGTGATATTGGTCAAGTTACTTAATCTTCTAGGCCTCTGCTGTTTCATTTGTAAATTGAAGATAGGTATAAACCCTTTCAAAGAGCTATCATGAAGATAAAATATATTAATAGTCACAAAACCTTGATAAAGTGTCTGGACTCCAGAAAACAATATGTTGGTTCTTGTCTTTGTACAATTACTACTTGAAAACATTTCTGGATCTTTGTTTTTTTTAACTTTTTTTTTTTTTTTTTTTTGGTACCGGGGATTGAACTCACGACCTCACGCTTGCCAGGCAGGCGCTTAAGCCACTAAGCTAAATCCCCGGCCCTTATTTCTGGATCTTTTTAATGAGAACATATTTCTTTTAAAATCATAAAGCCTCTTTCTCTGTCTCCCTCTCTTTCCACCACTATTCCAAGCCTTGCTAACACAGCAGAATTAATCTAAATGTCATTGAATTCTAATGTCATTAGTGGTAAAATACATGTCACATAAAACTAACCACTTTACCCCTTTTAAAGTTCAGGTTTCAGTGACATTTGTGACATTTAACACATTCACACTGCTGTGCAATCTTCATCACTATCTACTTTCAGAATGTTTTCACCCCACAAGGGAACCCCGTACTCCCCAGGCAGTGTCGCTTCACTCCTCTTTCTCCTATTCCCTGACAAACACTAATCTGCTTTTTGTTTCTGTTTGCCTAGATATTTTATGTAAGTAGAATCATAAAATGTATCGCCGTTGGGGTCTGGCTTCTTTTATTTAATAATATTTTTTCAAGATATATCCATGACGTAGCATGTTATCATTATGTTATTACTTTTTACAGCTAAATATTTGAGCAGTGAGCATGCTATGTTTTCTTCGGTTTGGTTCCATTTACATGCCCATGTGAAGATTATATACATATCAATTTACATCAAGCAATTAAGATTGGTTTCTTCTGGGAAGTGGATTTAAGGGATAAACAATAAGGCCTTGTCTTCTTTTTGTGTATATGTGCATTTTCTTCCTGTAATGAGTATGTATTAGTGTCTGCAATATATTTGAACCAGTGAGGTTCGCTTTTTAAGATACATGTGACCTGCTCACTCACCTAAAACCATCCAGTGACCCTGTGGCAAATATTCTCAGATGACTTCATGCCAACAGGTCACAGCAAATCACTTGAAGATGCTTATCAAACACACGGGTCCCTGAACCAAACTGGCCCTATTGAATCCCAACTTCTGGATGATTCTAATGTCTCACGATGTCTGAGAATCACTGAGGCCAGACTTTTCCGTAAACTGACTCCTCCTGGCTTACAGTTCCATTTTCCTCTTTTTCTTCCTAATAAAAGACAACTTAATAAACTCCTGTTACATCACAAGATCGTCCATGCCTTAGGCTGTCTGGGCTTGGAACAAAAGCCTGGCCTAACTCCATTGTTTGATTATTAACTCCTACTTATTTTTCAGTACTCAGCTCAAGTATAATCTTCTCCAAGGTCCATTCTCCATCAAACGAAGTATGTCCAACAAATGAAATACTTCACTGACTCAAACAGTAAAATTTTCTTCTTTTGGTCTCACAGACCATTTTGTAGCAGCAACTCAAAAACATCTCACATGACACTGAAACCACCTTTTCTCATTAACTAAAAAGCTCATCATAAAATTGAATATTTCAGTTGTATACTGGGTGTTATACATATATAATTTTTCTCAACTTAACAGCAAAGTATGTAGTCAGTTACAGAGCATAGAGGACATTGGTTCTGTTTTTCTGAATTCAGGTTTACATATGCATGCATATGTGCATAAAATACTTATGAGTTAAAATAACACACAAGCCAACATTTCCTGAAGTAAGTTCTCAGAAACATTTAAGGTCAGGAGCCACTCCGTGAAGAAGAGAGGTGCAGAGGGACGGGGTGTAGCTCAGTGGTAGAGAGCTTGCCTAGCATGCATGAGGTCCTGGATTCGGAAAAAGACGAATACCATGGGAAATGCAAAAAGACACTGAGATGTCCTGCCCTACGTGCATTGCTGATATTATTGAGCACAGTGGTTCCAGGGTGACTCGACTCCAACACAGTTTCATCAAGCGCACTTAGGAGCATTCAGGGTAAGAAGACTCTTTGGACACATCTCGAGAAACGCAGCATGGTGTATTCTTACCAGTCCTTTTGCTAAGGTGGCAGACTGGGGACACTTAGATGTCATGGCACAATAAAGGGCACTTTCTGTTTGAGTGGGACACGGCATTGCTAGACCACAACCGGAAGCAGCAGGTGCTTCTGAGGACTGCCCAATCGAGGCCTGACCATCTCATTTCTCTACTAAACACACCGCTTTCCAGGGTGCCTTTTTAATTCAATAAACAATGTTTGCTCCTTATGAGATGTGAGTAAATGAATTGCCAGCTGCTTTGAGTAGCACCCATGTGTGACAACAATGAGCCCATGGGAGGCAGTTAATTAAGACAATTTGAAAGAAAGATGATAGTTCTTCGGGAATAGGAAGGAAAAAAGGAGGGTTCCTCTTCGTATCATCAAATTTATTATAGTGTGCATACTTAACATAATTATCATTTGTTCCACTTAAACGTTTTCAAATGTAAGTCCTGGTTTCAAGGGTGCATATCACAATGCACTTCTAAGTTATAAAGTTGGGTGGGATGAGAACAGAGATTGGCTTCTCTTATTTTATTTATGGAATCTTAGCACAGAAAATGTCATACTGCTCACTTATGTATGTGGCTTCATATGCAGCATATATTAAATTTCCTACCTAATGTCATTAGTCAAGTATTTAAAATGGTTACTCCCCCAGGTCCCTTAAAAGGGAGCCTCTCTAACGCTGTAGTTTCCACATGACCCAACCAACGGACACTCTAGGGAAAGAAATGTGGGAGGCAGGAGTTTAATACTGACTGATCAGGGAGCAAATCCCCTCTCTGATTAACATCTTATCACATTGCCAAATTTAGCCATAAGCTCTGATGACAATTCAGAAGGTTAACACTTTCCCTTAAGTGCCATAAAATAAGCATGACTCTATTTCACCCAAAGTTGTATCTGTGTTGAATATATTAAATGTGCAAAGGTTCCTAATAGACTATATACATTTCAGCTCAAACTGATGTAATACCAATCTCAACATTTATGAATTTTATGCTAAACAAAATGTTTGTCTTAGCAACAATAAATTTTAAGTATATGTGGAAATAGAAAGGGTACCTAAGAGATGAAAAGGCAGAGAGAGGATGTACAAATGATTAAAATATGTATATGTACCAGATCCCCGAGGTGAAAGTAATGATTATGTACCACAAATATATACTAATATAAAGTTATCATTGAAAATAAATTTTAAGTATTTGGTTACACGTATTTTTCATAAACACTTGGCATTTAAAGAGGTAACGGAGAAGTTAAAGTTAGTCTATATCTCTGGGACTGTTGAACAGAAAAGTCTGATCACAAAATTTTAGAATTGTAGAGGCATTCCAATAGGTTTGCATTTTCAAAATAACCTGCAATTATCTCTCTTGACGCTAGGTGGGGTACTCAAAACCAAGCAAGATATCAAAGGGACACACCATTTTCACAAGGTCAAAAGAACTGGAAAAGGGAATTTTAAGCTGGAAAAGACGTAACTATTTTATATCAGGATTCCAACGTGTTTAAGAAAGAAAACAGACAAGGAGACATTAAGAGAGAGAAGGAAAAGCTTAGGCCAATAGGCAGGACTTCTCAGAGAGGAAGTCACTCACCAGGAAGGATCATTAAATCTGAGCCACAGGGCCACACAGTGAGCAGCAGGATCTTTCCAGAAGGTGGGGAGGCAGTGGGGAGCCCAGCCTGTATTAGACTTGCTTTTCACGCAAGCTGGTGGTGGGCGAGCACCTGATGTTCACAAACTGCTTTCCACCCTCCTAGAGTTTGTGTCTTAAAGAGCAGGAGTCATAGATTACACTGGGGGCACTCTCTGGGTGAATTTTTTGCTAAATTACTATCACTCGAAGGCAATTCAGAGTGGCAGAATCGACCTCATATGTAATAGAATATTTGAGAAGTGTTCACAGCTTTGCAAAAAGGGAAGAATACATTGTACAGAGCATAGTGAAAATGAATCACTTCTGGGAGGAACTGGTGGTATTTACGTTAGATATTCAAAGGCAGAGCCGCATTGATCTGTCTTTTGAAGTAATTACATTGATCTCTGGAGTTTAAAGAAATGTACTGCTCATTCCCTGTGGTTGTTTTCAAAAACCTTTTTTAAAAAATTTTAACCCAAAGCATCTCGTTTTTCCTCCCAGTTTGATTGACAGAGGAATCCATCGTCCTGAAGTGCAGCTAATGTCACTGTACGGCATGTGTGCGTACGTGTGCGTGCTAGTGTGTGTGTGCACATTCTCAAAAACACATAGAAATAAATTTTCAGGTTATTAATCCAGATTTTTTTATTTTGGTAGAATCAAAGGTTGCTTCTTTAAATTCACTTATTTTAAAGTGTTTCAGGTGGAGCATCTTTTAAAACACATCTCCCACACTCCAATTCCAAGTGAGTAAAGAAGTATAACCATTTCATTAAGACCTAGCTTGATCAGCCTGAAAACCTACCCTTGTCCCGTGTGTCTGAAGGCGGAGTGTTCAGGGGCCCGTGAGTGCGAAAGGCCTGTTGTACCCACAGGACGTTAAATCGGGCCTCTTGTTCTTTTAATGGGCGCCTACACCTCACGGTTTTCTCATGTTATCCTTACTTTCAGTTGTTACTTCGGGTTGCTGTCGTGCACGGAAGCAGTAGGGAGGGCCCTTTGCACTCCACCTCAGCAGAGGCTTAGGGTGTTAAGTCTGAACAGAGCCAGAGCACAAAAAACAGGAAGGAGAACAGGGCCCCGGGCCCAGGGTGCTGCTCTGGGAACTTTGCATCTGGCTCAGCCTTTTAATTTTTCTTTCCCTATTGTTTTCCCAAAAGGTGAAACAGCAAGTGGGGGCATCCTGGGTAGCTGAATGTTATTTCAAACAACTTTCTCATGTATTTTTACTTGTGGCTATAATCACAACATGTAGAGAAAAGCGTGGTGGCCCCCTCAAGTTAGATAAATCTCCTTAAGAATTTTATTTTTCATGTCCTAATAGCACAATGGTTTTTCTTTTCCTTCTTAAAAAAAGCACATCTACACGATTATATGTCCGTGTGTGTGTAGAGTAGTCCCTCTTTCACTGCAGTAGATATATTCCAAGATGTCTTAAACCATGAATAATACCAAACTGGATTGTTGAGGGGGTTTTTTGGTGGGGGGTTGTTTGAGGGAGTTTCCCTATGTGACCCAGGCTGGCCTTGAACTCATAGCAATCCTCCTGCCTCAGCCTCCCAAGAGCTAGAAATACAGGCATGTACCATCATATATGCTACATACGCTATATACACTGTGCTTTCTATTACAGATACATACCCATTATAAAATCCAACTTATAAATTAGGCACATTTAGAGATTAATAAAAACTAATTAATAATAACAATAATAATAACAGAGAACAATGAAAATATACTTTAATAAATGTTATCTAAAACCTATGAATTATTTCTGAAATTTTCTTTTTCATATTTTCAGATCATGGTTGACCTTGGGTTACTGTAAGGGTGAATACTGAACCCAGGGATAACAGAGGGCTTTTGTGTGTGTGTGTGTGCGTGCGTGTGTGTGTGTGTGTGTGTGTGTCTGTGTTTGTGCCTGTCTGTCTGTCTATGAATATATGTGAACGAGTATTTTAACATGAGGCAGAATAAACAAGGAAACACCTCACTCTTCCATTTTGGGAAGAGGCTTTCCTGGACTAAGATGTGTTCTCCTTCAGTTATTTTTACAGCTGAACCCCTCTGTCCAGGTCAGTCCATGGTGGAGATGCTCACAGAAGCTGAGCAAGGGTCCTGTCTGTGCTGCTTGTCGGCTCTCTCTGTGGCCGGACGGAGGAGTTGGGGAACAAAAGCCAACAGTTTCCAAGAACAACAATGGGGTTCTCTGTGACCTGCAGCCCAGCTGGCCAGGCTGTGTCCTCAGACACCCACTCCCGCTCCGAGACCCGGCTTAATATTTCACCCAGCCCTGCTGTCTACAATTCTGACCTCACACACATTAGAAAAGCTTGCTTTTGCTTTTTCATCTTAAACATTTCTTCCAAAGAACAAAATTTTTTAAAGCACTGTGCATTTTTTTTTAAATTGAAGAAATGAATGGAGTAAATTTTCAAATTTCTAAACACATGGTATAATGTTTCTTTTGGTTTGTTTTCTGAAACTGTTTTATCTGGAGTGACTAAGAACTCACCTGAGTGGGAGTCTTCTAGCAAGATCCCAGGCCAGTGACAAAATAAGCCACAACAAACCTTCCTGCTCAAATACCAAATGACCAGAGGTACAAAGAGATTCCCTTATGGTTCAGGAGTGAGCTTAGCTCTTAAAACATAAATAGGACCAAGGAAAAGGTACACTGTATAGACAACATTTTGACTTTTTTGCTGATTTGATAAGAGAGAAACAGTATTTCCTACAAGTTTTTAAATTCATGTTTAACAACAGCTACTTCTAATGCGTTCATGTAAAGCGATTAAGCCAGTTGTATTTTTTCCAGTGTGAATCATCTGCTCCCATCACTTGCTATTTAGTGATTCTTTTATTATATAAATTTGTTAAATATTAGAAACTTTCATCCTTTGCACCAACTCGTGGCTTAAGGTTGTTCCTGCTCAGCATTTAATTGTATTTATGTTTTGAACATAGGAGATTTCTTCATTCCTAGGAAGTCAAATATATTGATATTTCTTTTCCTGATTTTTTTCCATTGCTTTCATGCTCAGAGAGTCATTCCATATCAGAGACACCAAGTCAATATTAAGTTAAATTTCCTTTTGAAACCTGTGTCCTTTCTCTGTGTTGATCAGTCAATCTGCTCCTCCCAGGAAGTCTGCCTGTCAATCACGCATTTTCTTCTATTTGTCTGAAAATGCAAAAAAAGGTACTAACATCAATGTGGAAACAAATGGTTTCTGAAATTTCTGATATTTTGAAAATGCGATTCATAGAAATTTTAAAACAACAGCTATGCTCCCCTCCCACTTAACTTGTGAACAGAAAAGGAAAATGAAGAAAGTATAGATACATATTGCCAGTGACGACCAAATCCAGAGGGATGGGTTGGAGTCCTAGAGTTCAGCTGTGGTGTCACCAACACAAGCCTACTCCCCAGGTGCTACAATTCATTTGGGTTGCATCTCAGTATAAGAAGCAAAAGAATCATTCATGATTTGTTACCTTTAAAATTTAAGCCTTAAAAGGAAGCATCTCCAGTCGGAGATGTCAGACTTCTGCGCTGGATTGCTGCACAGGAGTCTATTTATAAAGCTCTGCGTTATCTCTTTATCTGGCAACAAAATCTCCAAATGCTATAATTAGGGTGCCTTTAAAGTTTGGTCAACACTGTTTGCTGATAACTCTTCAGCAGAGAGAGACAAATCACCTTTTAAAATGTCTACTTACACCATCACAATTGAAAGTGTAATATTCTGTTTGTAAAGAGGCATAAGCATGTTTGGGGGAATTATAAGCTATTCCATCCACTGTAATTTCTAAGTCTGAAATTACTTACATATAATTTTCAGTGATTTATTAATTAATTATCAGCTAATTTAGCAATGGTGTTGAAAAGAGTTAAATTGCTAGTGGTTACTAAACTAGTCCTTAGCTGCTAGGAAATGACAACCTACAATTATAAACAAGACACAAGCAACCATGGTAACAGATCTACTTTTTACAACAAACAAAAATTTTCCCAAACCAATTAATCTTCCATTACGTATATAAGCTTGACTATTTATTACAAGCTACTCCAATGGCTTCTGTTTTTTTTTTAAGAAATTGATGTATAGATAACAATGAAACTAGTAATATTAAGTATAGTTATGGGACCCTGGGTCATATTAGTTTTAGACGTAAATATCTTTCAAGTGGTTTTGATCCAATTTTAGACTTTTATGTTGCAAGTAATTTATCCACAAACAGCTAACAATCAGGAAGTCACACACTGATTTATAATGTATTGTAGGATGTTGAGCAATTGTTATTTCAAAATAATAACTGCAATGGAAGTAAAAATGACTTTCCAAGTATAATTAACCATCATTCTATGCCAAATTACTTTTCATACCACAGGGCTAGGAGATATTTTAAAAATTATCTGGATCAGCATTGAAAATACACCCCAAAAATGAAATAGAATAACAGCTATTTCCCAGACACTGTGTCAGAAATAATTATTCATAACATTAGCTGACATTTATTGAGTACTTACTACGTGCTAAGAGTTCCTAACAGATTGATATTTATTTCTCAGATGTCATTTTGTCCCGTGTTATAAATAGGAAAACACGTCTATACAACAGTCAAATAATTTGTTCAAGGACTACATTTTGGTAAGGACAAGGCTGGGACTTAAGCTTGACCATTTGAGTTTATATCCTGTTAACTTCTGTGGAATATATAAATGTCAACCAAATTTTTGCTGGGAAAAATAATCTGGCCATTAACAAGGCTGGTTCTTTTTTTTTTTTTTTTTTCATTCTTCCTAAGTTTGATTCTGTTAACCTAGTGTTCAAAATATCTGGAATATTGGATCCTACAGAAAGGTGCCAGCAGTGTCCCCAGAAATCATGAACACTAATCTAAAGTAACTAGGATTGGCCATATTTTTGAAAATCTGTCTTCCTGAATCTCTCATAAGATTCTTTGCAAAAAATCTTAGCGGTGTGGAATGAAGTTCACTACAGTTTTGAGTGACATATACTGTGACTCTTCTTTTTTGTAAAGTATGAAGCATATATACCTCATGATCACTTATTTCCATTCCTAAAGCATAGAGCAGATCATAACTTCAGATCTTAAGTATTCATCTGGCTTTTACATGCCTCTTCTTCCTTGTTGTAAAAAAGTTATCAGTTTCCTGATTGTATTAATATACTACATTTTAAAAAGATGTCATCTATCACTGAGGAAAGCTGAGTGACAGGGACATGGGACAACTCTCTCTCTACTATTTTTTGCAGTTTTTCTTGGGCTTGTAATTACTTGAAAACCAAAAATGTTTAAATCATTGTCAAATGTCATCTCACTCTGAAAAATGAACTTTCTGGTTTTTGCATTTGGTAACCTGGATCAAGTTTCTTCTTGGAGACTTCACTACTGATTTGAGGAAGCACTTAGGAGAGGTGGGCACTATTTATTACTATCCAAAGAACACTGGGCCACCTCTATACACCTATGTCAGACATCCAACATTTTGCCTTCCACTAGGAATGTGAGGGCTTTTGAAGAACCTCATTAAAATGAAAGTCAACCTGTTGAAGAACCCCAGATGCATCTGGTGACAGTAAATCTCCTGAACAAGAGAAACTTGCCTGATGGCAAGGTCAGACCTTCAGCAGGTGGGAAGGAATTAGCTGTGTTCCTATGTGCCTGTTGCCATAGAGTCTTACTGAGAGTTGGCAATGACAAATCCTAGCAGGGACAGATCA
>PVJX010026212.1:0-26092 GCA_004027295.1 Dolichotis patagonum | reverse complement strand
ACTCCTGATGCTCCTGCCTCAGCTTCTGGAGTGCTGGGATTATAGGAGTGCCTCACTGTCCCTGGTTAATCAGTAGCTTCTTAATGATTCTAATTAGAATTGTGTTTTTTAAACCTCAACTGTTGGTATTTATTTTCTTTTCTGTCATCATCCTCTAGTGTCACTGCCACTAGTATTTTTGAAAAAACATACCTCAGTGGACATGATTGAATTCAGTAATTGTCTAATAGGTATGTACTGTTTGAAACTATCTGTAGGTACTATTAGAATTAGTAAAAATAGGTAATTTTAAAAGTTTCTAAATTCATGCTAATTCTTATAATTGCACATATTCACAAAGATGACACAAGTATATTCCTATCACGTGAAGGAGTTGGAAATGGAAGGATCTAAACCTTTTTTAATGATGAAGTTATTTAAAAAATTTTTTTTAATCTTTATTTTAAAACTTTTAAGTGGCCCTGAAGCAAGGCCAGCAGATTGCTATAGCTGCTGGTTTCAAACAGGAGTCTAAAGAGAATTCTTTCTGTGGTCTGTTGGCCATTTCAGAATTTTGGAAATGGAATGGTCAATTCATCAGAAAGAAATAGCAGGTGAGTGTGGCAGACTTTCGGAGGTCTGCAGGTGAGAGACCCTGGCGCCTCAGGACCTGCACCATGTGGTTGACTCAGGGTGCTGGAAACAAGGAGCCCTTCCCCTCTCTGGGGGGCAGCTGTGAACCTGCCAGTGCATGGGCTGAGAATCAAACATCTCATGTCCCCCATCCCGTGCCCGCCCCCGCAGCAAGTGGGAGCCAGTGAACTACACATCTTGTGAATAGTTTGGCTATGTTATTTAGTATGAACTCCCTGTAAGCAAAGATATAGACAACCATTTGAAAGAAAATAAGAGCCAGTATGACAGATAATGAAGATCTCTGGTTGTCTAGCTTTGAAATTTATGCTTTCTTATGTCCTGTTCTGTTTTGTTGTGTTTAATTTTACCCCCTTTAAAATAAAATTTAAAAAAAAACTTTTAATAACCTTGAATTTAATTACCATAGAATTAAATCCAGGTTTCCTTAGCATGCTTACAAAGCCCTTCCCAAACTGGCTCTTATTCTCTAATACTTCAATCATATACTCACCCTTTCTCTTTTCCCCTGTAAATTCTTAAGACTGTTTCTTCTGTAACATTTTCACTATGCTGTTAGATTTCTTCGTGGGTATGTTTATTCTTTTATGGTAATACTGATACAGGAGAATGAAATTCTCAATCTATGTTTGGTACGAGTCTGTGTTCAATAAAATTGAAGAATGAATTTTAGGAACAACAGAGGTTAAGAGCAGGAATATTTATTGAGAGAACGAGAGAATGAAAGATTCTGTCTTTTCTAGGGATTTTTATAGAGTAAAACCATGAGGTGAGGTGGGTCTAAAGTGGGGAAAAGTGAGGAAAACTGGGAACTCGCAAGGCAGATGGTCATGAGGTGGGATAGAGCTATGTTCAACCAATCAGATTAATTGTTCAGGTAAAATTGACCAAATGAGGGACAAATGGGGAAGCCAGTCAGGTAGCAGTTGAGCATTCTTATATATTAGTGACTCTTCCTGTAGGGCTCTGGGATGGTGACTCCTGGCTTCTCAAGGTGATCCATACCTAATCCCTAATGTTTATACTTAGGGTGTGGTTGCATTTGTTTTGTCTTCTGTCTTGAGATCTGGCCCACAGCAAGAGGTGTGTGTGTCTCTTACAAGGCCATAAGACATTTGGTCCTCTATGTTGGCTTCCTCAAGGGCCTAGCCCTGTCTGACTGCCTATAATATTTCTAAGGAGCTCAGTTGTCTGTAACAATTATATATATATATATATATATTATATCCAATAAATGTTTGCTGAAGAAAAGGGTAAAAATAAGGTGCAATGAGAGTTCATAAATTTGTGTGATAAGATTTTTTCTTTTCTTCCAAAGTTGGAAATTGAACCCTCGGCTTTGCATATACTAGGTAAGCATTTTACCACTGAACTATACTGCCAGCCATAGTAGCTTGTTAGAACAGTGATCCTTTAGGAGTTACCTGAAGATTGTTATGAACTTCATTGACTTACAGTACCAATTTTGAATGCTAAGAGGTGTTTGGTTAAATTATTTTTGTGGAAGGAATTTATTAGAAACAATTCTATCGTAAAATGTGAAGATTTGGATTCTAGCTCTACGGATAAATTGAAGTTTCTAAACTTTTTATTTTCTTATCTGTGAAATTGTACCACATTTTTTGCTCACTCATTAAACAAATATTGGTGTGTTATCTTTAAATTTTAACTTAAATAGTTCTTTCTCTCTGTCTCTCTGTGTGTCTCTGTCTGTCTGTCTCTCTTCTTAGTTTAGCTTGGTCTTCCTACTTGTTTTACCTAATAGCAGTTTATTTCCTACTTACTTCTTGGGAAAACTCATTGTTTTGGGAAAGTACACAGGCTTTATTTCAAATAAAACCTCAGCTACGTAGTTTAAGGAAATATATAGTTCAGTACTTGAATGATACATGAAAATTGCTTCAGTTCATTCCTTACTAGGGCAGGATTGATTGCTAAGTAGAATATGAAAGAATTGACATTCACTTTTTTTTTTTTTTTGAAACACAAGGTAATACAGAAATTTCATAAGTGTATGCCTTGGATAAGTTAGTTGATTTCCAGGTGTTTGTCTCAAAATACATTTTTCCTGTGTAAACAAAACATGTTACTTGCCTTCATCTTGCTGAATGATAAATTCATTATTTTAATTGTGTTTCTCTTCAGACTCACTTGTAAATGACTGTGTGGCAAACTATGAAAAGGTGGAATACAGAATTTTGGTACTTGAAGGAACTAGAAGTAGGGGATATCAAAATTATGAAATAGTTAATTGATTTTTTCCCTTAAAAGGAAAGACTGTAATGACAAAGTGAGGTATATGCTTTCAGTGGTCATATCTGGTTTTAACAGGAAGTTTTCTAGATTGATGCTGAGAAGTTTAATAGATCAGCAAGAGGATTAAGAAGTAAGGAAATAGTAAATGAAGTTGAAATATCTTGATGAATTCTTGTATTTAAGGTAAAGGTAGTAATGATACAGGAACTGTTACTAAATGAAATTTTCATCCTTTCTGGAATATAGCATGCTTAAATACAATATACTTAAGATAAAGACTCTCTGGTAGAATTTTAAAAGATGCATTTACAGTTTTAAATAAGAATTACCAATCTTTTATTGATTACAAGCCATCGTTTATTATATGTTGCTTATCCTAGCCTTTGCTCATTTTAATGTTACTCAGATCAATTACTTTTGAATATAAACCTAAATTGAATTATGGAGCAGATTTTTAAAAAGTTACCATAACTGAATAACAAAGTTAATAGTATTTAACATGCAAAACATTTTAGAAATATGACATTTTGTTCACATAGGCATATTCTTGCATCCTTTTTTGTTAAATATTTTCTCATAAAAAAGTAAGCCCTCTAGTAAAGGCAGTTAAATAAGTTTCAATGAAATAATTATTGTGACATTTTGAGGGAACTTGGAGGCAATTTATAATTCATTCCCACTTTTTAGGAAGAAGGGCCTGTGTATTTACTACGCTAAAGAATGTTAAGAGTTACTGTTTTAGTCCTCTTTATTTTCTTAATGGAGACTTGTTTTCTTAATGGAGAGTTTGCAGAAAATGGAATTTGTAGTTGGCATTTATATTTTGGCTTATGTCCAGATCATGACTTTTTCAGTGTTTTCAAACTAAGGAAAAAAAAAAATGAAGTTTTAGGCTGCTTGCAATTTTTCAGCTGAGTTTGAAATGTCTTCTTTTATTCATAGAAGCAAGCTTTGACCTGGGTAATCAAAAATGCATACTGGGACCAGTTTTAAAAATATGTGAACAGTAAAATTAGCTATGTGTTAAAAGCTAATGTAAAGGCATGACATTTTTTCCTGAGTTGTCATTAATTTCATTGTGTTATATCCAGAGTCTCCTTGGAGTGTAAACTAAATGAAATCAGAAAACTTCTCATTAGTCTCTTATTAAGTGATCTTTTCCCAACATCTGAATATTTAGTTTTTAGCAAAAATATTAAGGATTGTTCTATGTTAAAAGTCAGTTGGACCTAAATTGAGCCTTCAGACCACAGAGGAATTAAATTACTATATTCCAATAATCCATTATTATAGAGTTTTATATCTTAAAAATTACCACACTGTCTCTGTATCCTTATTAAGATATCTTTGAGGGTGGATGAGTGTCAGTGCTGGGAATCAAACACAAGGCTTCATTTCTGCTAGGCAAACACTCTACCAGCAAACCATATGCCCAACCCTGAAATTTCTTTTTTATAAGATGTAATACAAGCTGACATAGTAATATGGTTATAGTCATAGGATTTGGTAATTAATTATTGTAATAGCCATATAGCAATATAGCCAATTATTGTTATAACCATAGGATTTAATAATTACTACCCCAAATATTTCAGGCTAGAATTTTCACCCAAAATTTAATAGTTCTCATTAATACAGAGGTAATAGAAGACAAAAGATTTATGTCCTGTTTTAATGAAGTAAATGCTCAGATACCAACTATTGTGTGATGTTTCTATTCCAATTGTCTTGCTTTCAGAAAATTAAAAAAAAACATTTTCATGTAAACCAAAAGTTATCAGCCTGCTGCCCAGAATACCTACTTGTTTTTATCCTTTGTGGTAATCGCTTTGTGACATGGAATGAACCATTGTTCAAAAAAGAAAGTTGTGTCAGATTTCTCTTAGGAGCAATTTGCCATTTACTGAGCCAGACTAGAATGTTTGTATACATCATACCACCCAAATTTAATCATCGAGAGACATGATTCAGATCATTAACATGCACGTTAATTGAATGTGATTTTACTAGGAGATCCACTTTGCTGTGGTTCGTCATTCATTTTAGCTCATATTCATAAGAACGTAGCTAAGAATTGTTATAAGCAGTTAATTAGTTATTTATATCTATATTCTAAAAATTACTGACATTGGCTACATCTATACATTTAAGAGAAAGAACAGATTAATAATCAACCCACTTCACGTGCTTCACAACCGATAAAGAAAGCAGTAGTCCTTCACAGTTTTTCTTCCTGTCAGTGAATCAGTCTCTCTCCCTCTCTCCTGCTCTCCTTCTCTCTTTCCTCCCCCCAGGCCCCTGGACCTCTTGGAGAAGAGATGAGACACATTGCTTGTGATGTTACTGTGTTAATAAATGCAGGCAATGTTAGCTACCAAGTCTCCCATAGTCTAAGATGCTAATGTGTTTCAGAGTTACAAGTTGTCTGATCTGATGAGCTATGGTAGAAACCAGTATCTGGGGTTTATTGTTAATGCAGTATTAGGCATGTGGTCTTTACCAGAAGTAATACTGAATTCTATTTTAAAATCATACTCATTTATAACTGATACATACATAGAGGAGTTCCAGTCAGTTTGGTATTAGAAATCTGTCTTGCTGTCTTTTCATAGTAGCTACTGTGATGATGAAAAGTAAAGATAATATTCATTGAATTTTTATCTCTTGCCAGATACTTGATACACATGAAAGCCTTTTATGAAAGTTGTGTGATCTGCTTTGACTGGAAAACTGAGATATAACCAGTGATGGCAAATCTTTTAGAGCGTTTAATGGTAGCAAATGGCTGTGGCACATGTACCATAGATTTGCTATCACTTATATATAGGCTTAGTTCTGCTGCTAACTTGTTTTATGGTCTTGAGAAATTTGCTGGGACTCTGTAGCTTGATATGTGTTTGCTTGCCTGTGTGTTTGTAATCTGTAAAATGAGGGTATGTTCTGGGTAATTAGTCTTTTCATGTACATAGTAAAATACACATTAAGGTCACCATCTTAACTTTTTAAATGCAATGTATTGGCACAGTAATATAAACTCTATACATGTTATTAGGCAACAGGTCTGCAGTTTTTTGATCTTGTAAAACTTAATTCAATACCTGTTAAACAAATTTCCTTTTCCTTCCTCATCCTAAACCTCTAAACCTAAAGTGTGTTGTCACTTGCCTGTCATTGGGACAGAATACCCAACACCTGAAAATTAGAGGGGAGGAGGTTTATTTTGGTTCACAGTTCTAGTGGGTTCAGCCCAAATCTGCTCACTCCGAGACAGAAACAGAGTGTTGGAAGGGCCTAGTGGAGGAGAGTTGCCCATCTCATGGCAATCAGAAAGCAGAGAAGGAAAGAAGTGAGGGCAAGAATATACCCTGACACTCCCAGGTCCTGCAGGACATGAATTCATCAAAAGATTAATCCACGGGTAAGTATAGTGCCCTTATGATCCAGTCACCTTCTAAATACTCTACCTCTGAATGCATGAACATTTTGGGGGACTTTTTAAATCTAAACCATATTACCACACTATAATCACCATTCTACTTTCTGTTTGTAAGACTGCCTTAGATATCTATGTGGAATCGTGCAGTAGTTGTATTTTTGTCACTGGCATATTTCACTTAGTATAATATCTGAACAGTCTTTTATATTGTACTGTGAATCAACATTTTTTCTTTTAAAAGCTGAATAATACTTTCTTAATTTGTATACCAAAGGTCATTTATCTATTTATGCATTAGTGTACATTTAGGTTGCTTCCACCTTTAGTTACTGTGAATAATACAAAGAGCATGTGTGTGTAAATACTTGTTTAAAACATTTCAGTAATTTTTAAATTCCATTTATGAGACTGAAGAACAGTGTTGTCAAACTATTTCATTTTCATCCTAACCACCATCCTATCCATAATGACTTATGAAAATAAAATATTGGAGAGGATGAAGTTAAGGAAAAACTCCAGAAGTAATTTTTTTTATAGTTATTTTCCAAAATGTGTTCTTGGTATAACAACCTACATGAGAACAGCATTACATTATGTTATCCAAAGAAAATATAAAACACAGGATAGAGATGTTGCTAAGGAATGTTTGTACATACATATTAGTAATGTGAACCAGTTCATTAACAGTATATGAAATACTATATGATGAAAAATATAAGCTTATACATAATTAATGTACCACATAAACCAGAAAAACACTAAAAAGTTCATATAACTTTTCACCATTCTAAAGGAGAGCTAAAACAGCATGTGTTTTAATGAATTTGTGACAAGTCTTGACTCATTTGGAAGACTTGAACCATTAATACTTGAGACTCACAGCTCTAGACAGTGGTTCTCTAAAACATCTGAGGCATTCCAGGGTATACTAATCAATTATGATAAATATAATATAATATAATATAATATAATATACATCTCATTATAGCAGAGGCTGCCAGAAATGAGCAAAGTTGATATTTATGTGTATGGTTAGCAAAACATTTGTTGCTAAAAGAGTGAGTAGAAATGTCAGCTCAGTAACTTGAGTAATATTTGTTTGGGCAGTGAAAAACTTCAAACTTTGTGAGTACATACAGACGTGATAATAGATGGTGCATTCAAAACTGACAGATTGGGCCGGGGATATAGCTCAGTGGCATAAGCACCTGCCTGGTCATTAGTTTGAGCCTCGGTACCAAAAGACAAAAACAAAAACAAAAACAAAAACAACCTGACAGATTGTCAGAATAACCTAGTTACTAATAAAATTATTGGATACTTTGTATATGAAACACAGTGCCTCATAGTTAGTAAATAATGTGTGAGGCATGGTCCTATAAAAGTAAGGTAGTTCTGTTGTAATTATTGACTGTGTGTGTGTGTGTGTGTATCATGGTTGTATAAGAATAATTCTGTTGTAATTATTGTTGCCATTTCATGTGTTTGTTTTAATATCAGTCCCTTGAAACAAGAAAATCATATGCTTTGAATATAACAAAATTTAACATTTCAGTGGCAATTTCCTTTCCCTAAGTATCTCCTTAATTTCTATTTCATTCTCATTTTTAACCTGCATCCAGTGAAATTTCTGTTCCTCACAATTGTACTGCTCTTTATCAGCCTTTTTTGTTTTGTTTCTACAGTCATATTCTGTAACTACCTATATTGTGGTTGTTTTCCCTCCTCCCTGATTTAGATTACAAATTGCTTCAACTTTTCCAATTGATATTTCTTAATGTTGTTTGTAATCCTGGGCTGAAATTTATGACACTTAGGATAGATTTTAAAACCAATTAGAAGCCTTGGAAGTTTATCGAATATATGATTCCTATTCTTTTGCAATTCAAAATAAATGAAAAGAGATGGATGTGCATAGTATTTTATAATATTATGTTTTCTTATTAGGACATTTAAGAGCTTGAATAACTATCATTATTTCATATAAACTAACAAAACAAAAAAGGACTTTATTAAAATAAAATGAAGTCCTTTCCTATGATAATTGGTGACTGTACCAATGTAAAATATGTGTAACAATGTTGGAATTAAATAGTCATAAGCTTCACATTTCAATGACAACCTAATACAGATATTTTGGTCCCTCAGAAATTTGAAGATACCTTAGCTCAGGTTTCCAGACGTAGCCCAGCCTTTTAGAATTATTTAAAGTGCTCTGCTTCCCTTTTGCCAAAACAGATATTTACAGTTCTGACATTTGTTGACTAAATGTGCCATATTAATTCCAAGGTAATGAAATTAGTATAGTAATACTACCTTGGTATTTACTTAAAGCTACTTAGCTTGAGTGGTAAACTAAAGATTTAATAAAAGTTTCTTGGAATACTTTCTGAACAGAACCCAGGTTGCACAAGAAAGTTTCAAGAATCACAAATGGGATCACATCAAATTTAAAAAAAAAACAAAAACAACTTTTGTACGGCAATAGGAACAACCAACGGAATGAAGAGACAATCTGCAGAATGGAAAAAAATTTTGCCAGAGACACCTCAGGGAAAAAACCACTCGTATCTAGAATGTACAAATAACTCAAAAAAATTAGATTTCCTCAAAATGAAAGACCCAGTCAAAAAATGGGTGACTGAAATGAAGAAGAACTACACATGGCTGATAAACATGAAAAACGTTTAACATTTCTGGCCAATAGAGGAATGCAAATTAAAACAACACCAAGATTCTGTGTTACCTCAAAAAGAATAGCTAACATCAAGAAATTGAGCAATAACAAATGCTGGCAAAGATGGGAGGATGGGGAAACGCTCCTATATTGTTGACAGGACTGTAAACTGCTATTCCCACTAAAGAGGTAAAAAACTACAACTAGAAATTCCGTTTGACCCAGTTATTCGGCTTCTCGGTGTCTTCCCAGAAGAGTTAGGAACATCGTATTACAGTCATATCGTGCATGTTTATAGCAGCACAATTCATAATAACTAAATCTTAGAAATTGCTTATATGTCCCTTAACAGATGGATTTAAAAAACATGGCATTTGTACACAATGGGGTATTACTGTACCCTAAAGAAGGGTGAACTTGAATAATTTGTAGGAAGATGGAAGCACCTTGAGACCATAGTGTTGCATGGTGTCTCCTCTATGAGAAATCCAAAATACAAATAACAGCAAAACAAAGAATAAGTAACAGAAAGTAAAGAGATAGAGCTTTTCAAATGGGAAGGGGATAGAGATTTAAAGATGTGTTATGTACATGTACCAGCTCTTCACAGGAAATGTAAACATCATGCACTGGAAACTAAAGTAAAACTCTCTCTCGTTAACGACTGCTGCTCCTGTGTTCCTCTCATACATGTCTAGGTTTACTCCATATAGCTGGGAGGTTGTTAATGAACGTTGTTAATGGAACCATTTGGAACTGAACTTCACATTATATTCTCCTTTTCAAGCTGTATTCTCTGGCAAGGGTCTGTATCTGCTCTGAGAGAGGGGAGAGACATAGCACTTTTCAGTTATGTTTTAGTATTTACCTTGTAGGTACCTGCATACATCATGCCTTTGCTTATGCTGTAATATCAGCTGAGATGCCCCTTTTTATGGCATCTATGCGTTCTAATTCCATTTACCCTGAGTCTAATTTAAAGGTCATTTTTTATGAAATTTTCCTTAATGACTTCTACCACCATTAGCCTTATCCTGGGCCAGCTCTATCGTTCCATTGGCTATGTTTCCATAGCACTTTTCTCCTGTAGACGATGTATCACTTTCCCCCTTCCATTAAACACACACACACACACACACACACACACACACACACGCTCCATTAGTCAGTGATTATGGGCCAGATTTTATTTCTCTTTTTATCTCACAGAGTCACTTACCACTTCTACATTGTGCATAATAAGCACTCAGTAAATATTTGCTGCATGAATTTAATGCAGAAATTAAGTACAGCTCTAGGTTCTTGTACCAAATGAGACACAAGCATGTTTCTAAGATTTATGTCAGAAAACACTGATAAACTTTGAAGTTTAGCTTTCATGCGGATATCTAGCTTTTCACTGTAGAGTTTATTTCCATGGCTAAAACTGTAAGCAACGTATATGGGTCTACATTTACGTATATGGGTCTACCTGCCAAGATTTTTCACTTGGCAACCTAAGGTACAGATTTTTTAAAATAATGTTCTGGAGTTTTGTTGAAATGTGTCAACAAATAAAGGCTTAACAAAACATCTGATTGTGCTGAATAAGCTGGAAAGTCATAGGTGTATATTGTAGTCTTAAATATTTTACTTCCTAATAAGTAACTACTCTGTAAGAAATTTTTCCTCTGTGGTCTTATCTGAATTATAAAGAAAAGGGAGGATGGGCCACTCAGCACAAATATCCGAAATGCATAAATGTCTCATTAGGGTCAACCGAAATACTTTATGACCTGTCTGAAGGGATTGTAATATCTAGAGGAATAAAAAAGTCGTTATGAAATTGTATTTAAATGGGTTACAATATGACATAATAAAATGTTGGATTTGGAAAGGACCTGAGCCAAACTTTCTATACATTTTAAGTAAGACTAGCCAGTAGGTCTTGTATGTAGTTTAAGTTATTATACAGTTTAACAGAAAACGAGTAGGTTACACTGTTCATTTTTACTTTGTTTTTATCTTTTAAAAAAGCAAAATAGAAAAAAGGATAGAAATGATAACTTTGTGTAGAAAGATGCTATTTCGTGATAACATTGGATTTTCCTAGCTATCACCTATCTGTCATCTCTTCACTTGATGCTGTTTTTATTACTCTCATGACCAGTTATGAAACTGCCTAGTGTCAGAAGTCTACTCTTAAAACAGAGAATGCACTACAGCTTGTTGGACACATGGGGCTGTAACCTTTAACAGTGTTTCTTTTAATACTACAGAGTACATCAAACCAGCAGTATAGGTCAGAAGTTAGGCCTAAAGTAATGGTTGTTGTGAGAGGTTTTGTGGTGTTACAAGCAAACAAGAGCTTTATCCCTACGAACCATGTCTGAGCTACAACCAAAATTGGTTTTAGAAAAAACTCATCAGGAAATTCCCAGCGTAAGTGGCAAAGATGAGCTTGTGTGCACTTATAATTGTACTCTTATATTGTCACATTTGTTTTTTATGGCATTGTAGAAAGAGATTGTGGAATCTTGACATATCTGTACTTCTTAACAACTGTGTCATCTAAACTGTTATTGAGAAAGTTACTTAACCTGCTAAGTGTCCATTTTTGTAATATCTCCATTTTAAATCTGAAACTGTGTGATGGGAATAATAATGTTTCCTGTGAGTGTAACATCCCTTTTTTAGCTAAACATTTGTTTTTTCTCATTGAAAAAAAAATTTTTTTTTTCTCATTTGAAATGGCTATCACTCCTTTAATGCTATCAGTGGTGGAATTTGAAAACAGAAATGTGTTCATAAATCTGTTAGGTCTTGCCTAAGTGTGTGAGCTGACATCAAGGTGCTTTTTCTCTTGCTTTGCTTTCTAGTGTTGCTTTTTTTTTTTTTTTTTTTTTAAGACAAAAACAAAAAGCAAATCCACAGGGAAAAAAAAAAAGAAAAACAAAACAAACAAAAAACCCCTCAAAACAGTAGCGATATAGGATTTCCAGACAAGATGATAGGGCTTTAACAATGGTTATTGTATTTCATACTGTTATCTTCAAAAGAGTTGCTCAGGTTACCAGATATAGGCATGCAAAATTGATCAAACAATATGAGCACTAACTATTCCTTTCATTGAACTAATAGATTAGTTGTACAATTATCTTAGCTATCACATATGTATATTTTTTTCCTTTACCTTTCCTTCTTTTCTCCTTTCTCCCATCCTGATTGTTTTTTCCTTTCGAGCTGTTCCTTTCACAATATGTGTTGTAGATTTTGGATCTATCTTACTCTTTCAGTTTCGTACATTAGGGAGACACTATGGTGTTTACACACGTGAATCTGATTTATTTCACTTATGAGTATGGTCTCAAGTTGCATCCATTTACCTATAAGAGCATCAAGTTTATCCTTCTTTATATCTTTATAGCTGAATAGTACACCATTGTATAAAAATACCATGTCTTTTTATCCATTCCTTGGTTGATTGGTATTTGGGTTGTTTCCCACATCTGGCTATTATAAACTGTGAGGCTATAATCATGGGTGCACATACATTGCTGTGGTATAATGTTTTTAATTCTTTTGGAAAGATACCCAGAAAGGAAATAGCTGAGTTGAATGGGACATCCAGTTCTAGTTTTGGGGGGAATCTCCACACTGATTTCTACAGTGGTTGCACCAGTCTGAATTCCCACTAGCAATGGAGAAAGGTGCCTTTTGCCCCATGCCCCTCCAGCATTTATTATTTGTTGATTTCATGATGTTGGCCATTCCTTCTGGAGTGAGATGGAATTTTAGTGTTGTTTCTCAAATGACCAATGATGTTGAACATTTCTTTATGTATTTATTTGCCATCTGTATATCTTTATCTGTGAATTGTGTATTCATCTCAGATGCCCATTTTTGGATTGGGTCTTTGAATTTGGGGAGCTTGATTTTTTTCAATTCTCTATACATTCTAGATAGAATTCTGTTGTCTGAGGGACAGTTGGCAAATTTTTTTTCCCAATCTGTGGGTTTTAGTTTTTTCCCTGTTAGTGATTTCCTTTGATGTGCAAAACTTTTTTTAATAAGATGAGGTCCCAGTTGTTAATTCTTTGAAGTACTTCCCATGAGGTTTGCGTTTTGTTCATGAACTCTTTGCCTGCCTATGTTTTGAAGATTGCTTCCTACCTTGTCTTCCAGTGAATTTAGTGTTTCTGTTTTATTATTTAGATCTTTGATCCATTTTGACTTTAGTATATGGTGATAAACATGGGTCTAGTTTTAGTCTTTAGCATGTGGAAATCCAATTTTTCCATTACCATTTATTGAAGAGGCTATCATTCTTCCAGTGAACATGTTTAGCCCTTTTGTCAAAGATAAGGTGGCTCAGTGTCTTTATATCTTCTGATCTGTTCCACTGATCCTCAGGTCTGTTTTTTTGCCAGTACCATGCTGATTTTATCACTGTAGCTTGGGACTGTGTACCTCCTGCCTTGCTTTTGTTATCCTGGATTGCCTTTGTTATTTTAGGTCTCTTCTGTTTCCAGATGAATTTTAGGAATGTTTTCTCTAGATTTGTGAGGCATGCTAATGGTATTTTGATCGGGAGTGCATTAAATCTGTGTAACAATTTTGGGAGTATATTTTCACATGTTGGTTCTTTCTGTCCATGAGCGAGGATCTCTTTCTATTTTCTGAGATCCTCTTTGATTTCCCTTTTCATAGAACTGTAATTTTCAATATATAGATCTTTTACTCCTTTGTTAGATCGATTCCTAAGTATTTCATTTAAGGGGATGCTATTGTGAAAGGTGTTGTTTCTCTAATTTTTCTCTCAGTGATTTTGTTGTTTGTGTATAGGAATTCTGTTGGTTTTTGGGTGTTGACTACAAGTGGGATTCATTCCAGGAATTCAGGGATGGTTCATTATATGCAAGTCAGTAAACATAATACACCATATTAACAGAGGCAAAGACAAAAATCGCATGATCATCTCAATAGATGCAGAAAAGCCTTTGATAAAGTCCAACACTCATTCATGATTTAAAAAAAACATACAGAAAGTTAGTATAGATGATCTTTACCTCAGTCTGATAAAAGCCATCTATGACAAGCTAACAACCAACAGCATACTAAACAAACAGATACTGAAAGCTTTTACTCTAAAATCAGAAACAAGACAAGGATGCCCACATTCACCACTCTTATTCAGTATAGTTCTGGAAACATTAGACAAGAAAGAGATATAAAAGGATAGTAAAAGAAGGAGTTAATTTATCATTATTTGCAGAAGATATGATACTCTGTATAGAAAAACCCAAAATCTAATCCAAAAATATACTAGGTTTCTAGTGTTTCTTACTCTGTAACTAAAGTGACCATTTCAAAGGAATTGAATTTTAAATTACTCATTCATTAAATAGACTACTTGTAGTTAAATAAATATAAAAATAATTTAGCTGTATATTGAAAATTAAGCTTTTTTCTATTTTTAACATTTAGGTATAGTTCACACATGAAACTGACCCTTTTAGAATATGCAATTCTGTTTATAAACTTGTACAAATCAGCGGTGTCTAATTTTAGGATATTTTTGTTATTTCTACCCCCAAACAAAACCCAGTATCTACTAATTCTCCTTCATTCTTTCATCCTGTTTTTGGCAGTCACAATGATGTCTTCTGTCTCTGTGAACTGCCTATTACAGAAAATTCGTTATGTATTGATTCATGCTGAGCATGCTTGAACACACCTGTAATCCCAGCACTCTGAGGCTGAGACAGGAGGATTGCTATTAGTTCAAAGCTAGCCTGAACTGCACCGTGATACTCTGTCTTTAAAAAAAAATAATGTAATAGTTAGTTCTTGACTTTTACTTAACATACTGATTTTAAGATTCACCCATATTGCATCATATATCATTTCTGATCATTTTTTTCATTAATGAGCAATATTCCATTATGTGGTATCTCACATTTAATCTTGTTGTTTTGTTTACCTGGTCATTTGGCTATTAAGAATAACAGCTATAAATTTTTATGTGCAAGTTTTTCAATGGCTATGTTTTGAGTTCTCTTGAGTATATGACAAAGATTGTAATTGCTAGCTTGTGTGATACCTCTATGATGAGCTTTTTGAAAAAATGTTTTCTGGGGCTGGGGATTTAGCTCAGCAGCATAAGTGCCTGCCTTGCAAGCGCGTGGTCGTGAGTTCGATCCCCAGTACCGATTTAAAAAAAAAAGAAAAAATGCTTTCCAAAAGACAGTACTCTTTAATTTGAAGGTCTGTCAGAGTTCAGTCATTGGTACTGTAGTGCTGGGAAGTGGGAGGAAAGAGGGAAATAAAAAACAATGTTAGCTGTATTTTTTTAAGCCAATGGGATAATTTATTAAAACTAGCCAGTTAGGAATTATCCTATTGTAAAGTGAGGTGTTGTTAGCAGTGAGTGAGGCCTCCATAAAAAAAATTGTTTTAGGTTGGAAAGGTTCCGTCAATGTTGTTTCATTCAGTAGTATCAGTATGATGTGTTTCTTTGGAAGATAATGCTATCATGGTTTGTAATTGTTACATTAGTAGGAATATTTTCTCTTTATTTAATATATCTCCCTTTTTGTGTGTATGTGATTAATGGATTTTCAAATTGTTTAAGATTCATTCATATACATTTATTGAACCTTGAGTTCATTTCTGGTTTAAAAATACTTTTTTGTTTGTTTGCTTCCTTTTTTAGCCAAACAAGAGCCAGTTTTTAGTCTGTGTAAAGAGTAGTTTTTCAGTAACTCACTGAGAGAAGTTGGACTTGGGTTCCACTTGGGAAAATGATGAATTGCTGGAACAAGCTGTGAGGAATATAGTAAAATGGAACATCCTCTGTGTTTTATTGCTCTAAAGCCAAATCTCAACTAGTTTCAAATGGTTTTTCCTTTTCCTCTGAGGTAGAACACTATTGCCCAAAGATTGAAAATATAACCTTATATCAGAGAAGTATGGCTATTTTATGAATCACCAAAATGTTCTAAATTCTTGCCTTAAAGATGTTATTTGTATGGCTTTTGTTATAAGATGTGTCTTTTTTCTCTGCAGCCTGAAATAATTCAGAGATTGGCATATGTCACTGGGCATTTGAAACCTATTATAGTCAGTGGTTTCAGGGATAAATGACCTTTCATAGCACAGAACTGTGTAATTTGAGACATGTGCTCTATTATCATTTCAGCCCCAAGAAGTTCAATGAACTAATGGAATTCTAAACAGAAGTCCTTGAGTAGGGGTGGGAGGCTGTTAATGAACTATTGAACGCTAGGATTCCGTACTCTCCTACAATGCATATAGTGTATCCTGTGTTTTTTTTTTTTCTCATGTTGTTCATTAATTTTGTGACTTCCAGAAGCTTCAGATGAAGGATTCCTAAGCCAGAGCTCTTCTGCACCTGTTATAATGAAGAATCCAAAAAACTTCTTCTAGAGTTCAAAAAAATGCCTCTTATTTCAAAAGTATTATTTATTATAGGATGCTGTTAGATCAATAAAAGGGGAAGAGATGTTTTGTGATTCAGTTCTACTATCCAAACTCTCCTCTACACATTTTTAATAGTATATCCTTTATAATCTACTAATTAATTGTGAGCACATAAGTATCGTTATTATTTTGGGGTCCTTTAATTTTCAACTCAAAGTAAAATCACTCTTTGTGATTTACTTCTGTGAGATTTGTTTTTGTTTTGTGTTTTTTGAGATAGGGTCTTTATAATCCAGCTTGACTGTGAGCTTGCTAGGAGCTGAAGCTGGCCTTGAACTCTCATTCTTTCTACCTCAGCTTCCAAATGCTTGGATCACAGGCATGTGCCACATGTTAAGCTAACTTCTGTAGGTTTTGACAGTTGCACAGAGTTATGTATCCAGCACTGGCAGAAGTACAGAATAGTTGCATCACCTCAGAAATTACCTCCTGCCTCCCACCATCCTCAGATCTTAGCCAGTCACTGATTTGTTTTCTGTCCCTATAGTTTGTCTTTTCCAGTATTTCATACAGAGTGAATGATCCAATATGTAGTCTTTGGAATTTGACTTCTTTCATGTAACAAAATTAATTTACGATCCTTCCATGTTGTTATATAGATGATCCATTTCATTATTGAGTAAAATTTCAGTCATCACACTGTTAACTACCTGATTTACAAAAATTACTGTGGTTCAATGTACATTGAAGTTTTCACTCTTCGACATTATTTTCGTAGCTTTAATCAAATTCTTTGTGTATAACATTTTGTTTTTGTAATGTAAATATACTGCTTTCTGAGATTTAAATCTTTTTCATATTTTTGTTTATTTTAAAATTAACTCTGTAGAAAGCATAAGGATCCTTAAAAAGGACATCACTGAACAGAATGTTCCTAATAACCTTGAATGGTAGATGTCAGTATTGACATCATACAGATGTGGAAAGTGATGTTTTTTAATTTAAGTTGTTTGCTAAGAACCTAGAACTAGATGAAACAACTATCAAATCAGTACCTCAGTCTTACATTAAAGTATTCATTATTGTGGAAAGAATAGCAAACTAGTCTTACAACTTTTAATTTTATTTAGCATCTCATTTAGTATAACCTTCCTCTGGGGGAAAATAATTAAGAATAGAATTCACCATTATTTAATAGCTTATTATAAAATTGTAGCATTATCAATATCCTGTTAGGCTCTGTGAGATATTTGTAAGATATTCATATGTTAAATAAGCAAAGTGAGTAAGAAATTTAGCAAGAGTAATGAATTTTTACTCAAGGCCATCTTAGAGAAGAAATTTCATTTTGCTCAGTCTTAAAATGCTGAATCAGAACCCTTCACTGGCATGCTGTGTTCAGATTATATCCTTCTTTTATAGCAGTCCTCAGTAAGTAATAAATGTGCCTTAAACAGTCATGAAATGAATTTTTAAAATTCTGAAGATTTTTCTTTGGAATTTGCCCTTTTACGTTTTGAATATTCAAAATGCTAGCCCTTTACCTGCCATTCTTAACTGTGTTCACTGCATGTTACGTATGTCACCTGTGTGTAGTCTTTTAATAAAATATTTCCATTGTTTTGGAATGCTCAGAAAAAAAGGTTGAATGTGGATAAGCTGTGCCAGGTTTAAGAGAGTAATTCTGTAAGCAGGTGGCCTTTGCCTGAAATTTCAAACTTATTCCATCTAGATTGCTTTTCCTTAACATTCTCACATTGCCTCTTCTTGACTTCCTATGTGATTGGTTGACCTACTTCCTATATGGTTGGGTTGCCAGAGCTGAATATGCTACCTTCTTCTCATTTGCTTTGTCTGTTTTGTATAATAATGCTGAATGTTACAAATAATAGAGATATTTCTAAGCAGAATCCCCATGATTGTAGAGTCAGTAGCCCTTGATCAGTGATGGGGTTTTCAGTTGCAATTCAATCTGTAAGGTATTACAGGTGAACTAAATATACACAGTCTGGCTACCTACTGAAGAAGAAACTGTAAATTATTGCTACACTATAATTCAAAAGGAGACATTATAGAATAAATTTCTAGAAAACAGGAATAAAGTGAAAACATGAGAAATTCCTTAATCAGTATTACAGCACTATTAAAAAGTAAAGGGATTAGGATATTAAAATTTAATATTATGGTGCAAGAACTGTAATTGCTCAACCCTGTCAGCTATTCATATATTTCCTATTTGGATAGGTACCTTAATAAATAAGTGCTTATTTTCAGTGAGTGCATTTAATAATATCATTAACATTTTTGTGTTAATAATTCAGAAAAAAAGAATTTTCTATAAATAACCTTGTTCCTGAGACATAAGAAGAATTTGTTTTTAATGTCCTAAATGGAGTTAAATAACTAAAACTCTTTTAAGTTCTTAAATTAAGACAATTTCGTTTTTTATGTGCGTTGTGGTTCATACATTGTGTCAATTTGAGAAGTTTAGGAGTTTAAGCCATTCAGCAGAAAGCCAGGGTCCTTACTTTGTAAGCATCCTCATCTTGCCCAAGAGGAGTTAAATAACTAAAACTCTTAAGTATTTAAATTAAGACTAATTCATTATTAGATGTGTTGTGGTTGATACATTGTATCAACTTGAGAAGTTTAGGAGTTTGGTTAAGCCACCCAGCAGGGAGCCAGGGTCCTTACTTTGTAAACATTGTCATCTTGTGCAACAAGAGGGCAGGAAGATGGTGTGAGTGCTGCACTGGCCTGGGAAGAGAGGGGAGCCTGCTTATAAGGGAGGAAAAGAGACTTCTTGCCCCCTTTTTTTGCGCTTGCTGCTTTTGCTGCCTTGAAGTGTTACTCTTGTGCCATGCCACCCTGCTTTGGAGCCAGCTGATTATAGACTGAAATCTCTACAACTATGAGCTAAATAAACTTTCCTTCCTTAATTTTGGGTATCTAGTATTTTGTCTTAGCAATGAGAGAAAAGTAACCAAGACAGAATTTGGCACCAGAGAAGTGGGGCCGTTGCTGTGAATATACTTGACAGTGTGGTTCAAGAGCCTTTGGGTCTGGCTTGTGAGAAGAGTTTGGAAAGGTTCTAGGATGTCACCTGAAAGAGTAGAGCTGGATGTCTTCTGAGATCCATGCCATGTGGGAACTTAGGGTGCTGGGAAACCAAGCAACCTGCTCGCCTCCCTGGTAAGCAGCCTTGGCTTGGGTAATGGTGGCCGCCCCAGGGAGAAAACCTGCCAACATCTCCTGAGATCTGCGCTATTTTGGAACTTAGGATGCTGGGAAACCAGGCAACCTGTTCACCTCCCTGGAAAGCAGCCATGAGCGTAGGCATGCAGGCTGAGAATCCAACATCCCACCCCACCTCCATTAGCAAATGGGAGCCAGAGGTCTGAGCATCTCTTGGGAGGTTGACCATATGCAATATAGCAAATGGGGGGATGTCCTTCTATCATCTCTTTGAAGGCAAATATTGGTATCACTGTTTTGCTTTGTTCTGATTAATTGTATTGCTCTATTCAATATTCTGTTTTGATAAATTCTATAATGTTCTGTATTTGGTTTGATTTTGCTATACCTGATTGAAAGAACAACTATTGTGAAGGTAATGAGATATACTATGGCATCTGTTAATGCTTTCCCAGTAACAGGACGTTCTGTACCAATTTCACTGCATTGCCTGGATTGGCTTTGTTCTGTCTTGTTCTGTTGTATTTTACTACCTTCAAAATAATTTTAAAAATTAAAAAAAAAAAAAGAGTAGAGCTGGAACACCTTAGGCTCCCTATGGTTCCATATGAGAGATTCTGGTCAGAGCACAGAATCAGAAGTCTGATAGAAATCCTGCCAGTAAAGACCAGGCTCAGATGGGGCCAGGTGTTTAGCTCAGTGGCATAAGGGCCTGCCTGGAAAGCGTGAGGTCATGAATTTAATCCTTACTACAAAAAACAAACAAACAAATACAGGCTCAGGAGGTTTCTGCTGGGAAGATGGACTGCAGTGGCTGTGAGAGTCCAGAAAATGTGTGTTATGGCTTGGTAGAAAGTTTGTCTGCATTTTGCTGTGTCCAGAGACTTTCCTTGAGACTGAGATTAAGGGAGCCGGTTTAATGTATCTGACAGAAGAAATTTTAAGGCAATCTAATGTTGAGGTGGTGGCATGGCTACTGTTAGGGGCTTTTAGCTAAGTTTATGTTGAGAATCAAGAGCAAAGACCCCAGCAGGATGATGTAAAATGTAAGTTTGACCAGAAAGGACTCTCCAATAAAGTTGTGAACTTCAAAGACAGAGCTGAAGAAGGAACAGGGGAATATAGAAGGAATAGGTTCCATGATTGCTGAGAAGAAACAGAAGACTATAAAAGATGGCCTGAGGGCATCATAAGAATTAGCAAGTCTATACCCTTTGCAATCCTAAAACTTCAAAGGTGAAAGAGTTTGCTTTGAAGAGAAAGCCACAGAGCACCATGCTCCAAAATGGTGGCAGTATAGAAAATTTGTTCTTCAGAATTGGATTCAGAGTGTCCAGCAATCTAGGCATTCTTCCCCTAGAGCCCAGAGAGAGGAAAGCTTGGTTCCTGCTCCGGCTAGCAACAGACCTTGGCATCATCCACCTAGCACTGGTTAGGTACATGCAGAATGCAGAAGTTTTGAAGTTAAGAAGGCTTCCACTTCGATTAAAGAAGGCCTGGGAGACCAGGCTGTGTGCCTCTGAGAAGGCAGAGTGTAAAGCCAAAGGTGCAGTGGAGACCCCAGAAATTTAGAAAACCACCAGAAATACCATAGGGATGGAGCCATTCAAGCCTTTTGGAGCTCACAGTGTGTCACAGATAGCCTCAAATGACACACATGAAACTATAGGACCTAATGTTTTCCCTGCTGGATTTTGGATGTGGTTTGCTACCATACTTTATATCTCTGTTTGTGACTTTTGGAATGAAAATGTTTATCTTATGCTGTTATATGTTGGAAGTGTTTAACTTTGTTTTCATTTGTATGGGGGCTTGCAGCTATTAATTCACCTTAAATCTCAGAGGAGACTTGGGACTTGGACTTTTCAGCAATGCCAAAACTATTAGGATTTTGGCAGCTCTTGCAGATGGATTAAATGCTGTTTGCATAAAGGGATGTGCATGAGTCTTTTGGGAGCCAGGGGTAAAATGTTATGATTCTAATGTAATACAATGTTAATAGACTTAATACTGGTTCTTAAGGATTGTGTTAGAATGTTCAAGTTGTACAATGTTGAGAATAAGCATGCCTTTGTATCTGGAAATATTTAAAGAAATGTGTCTGCTTACCAAGATGACAAGGGGTAGATTGCGATGGTTGATGCATTGTGTCAACTTAAAAAGTTTAGGAGTTTAACTCAGCAAGGAGCCGGGGTCCTTACTTTGTAAATATTCTCATCCTGTGCAAGAGGAGGTCAGGAAGATGATGTGAATGCTATACTCAGCTGGAGGAGTGAGGAGCCTGCTTACAATGTAAAGGAAGGAAGCTTGTTCCCTCCTTTTGCTCTTGCTCTTTTCGCTATTTTCTGCTGACTTGAAGTATTGCTCCTATGCCATGCCACCCTTTGGAGCCTGCTGATTATGGGTTGAAACCTCCACAAACTGTGAGCTAAATAAATCTTTCCTTCCTTAATTTTGGGTGTTGGGTATTTTGTCTTAGTGATGAGAGAAAAGTAACTAAGATGTATGGTATATAGGAATGTGATAAGGGTGACTCTGTATTTAGACTGAATTTATTTCCTCACAAATAATCACCAGCAAGCAAGCAGGGTTACAGTTTATTCAAGAATGTTGTACAGAAAGTGATGCAGAGGGGTCTCTAAGAAATTAAATGGTTTTACTCTTATACAATAGATAAATAAGTAAATAAATAAATAAGACCTCACCAGAAAAGCTAACATAGCTCTTTCTCAAAATGCTTTAATACTGTAATGAAATTTCCACTTAATGACTTTTACTTATGATTTGGTTTTATCCTTGGATGATAGTGTGGGTATTTAAATAAACTCAAGGTATTAGAGTCACAATATACTTTTCACTATACAGGTATTTTACATGTTGTAGTTATGTATTTCTTACCATTCAGACAGTGGACCAGAAGACAAGAAAAGAAAAGATTGATGTCAAAATGTTTTTTGTTCTAACCTCTCTACACTGTTAGTGGTCTGAAGTTGGATTTCTAAAAGAAATGCCATCTTAAATTCATCACTGTCGAGAGTTGAGTGTAGCAAAGCATAGATAGTATGGCATGTGTCATCAGCAGTGGGGTCACTTCACGGGTCATGAATTGACAATGTCTGAATATTGTTGATTATAAGAAAGTCATAGCACAAATCCAAATAATGTTCTACCCATTTTGCAGTGTATTTGCATTCTGAACTAGTATTTTCCTACAGAAAAGGTAAACATTTACATTGAGATATCAAGTGAAATATGTATTCAAAGCCTCACCTTGTAGTTGCTTTTTTTTTAAATTAAATTGTATCATTATATGAAAACCACTTCATAATTAATATTAAAACATCATATTAAATGGTATTAGGTGTTAACATAGTTGAATGATGTATGCCGCTTGAACTGTTAAGAATACAGATGTATCTGAAAGCCAGCAGAGCATCTGGAAATTAGGGAAATTGCCACAAGCAACTACTGAGAAAGTTAGAATAACTCAGCCTAAATTTTTGACCTAAGTGGCACATTTCATAGATCCCAAGAGACCTCGTGGGAAACCATAGTAAAAAAGAAGTGGTAAAGTACTTTGAAGCCATAGTAACAAAATAGATATAAGTGATTTATACAATGGCTTAGTCTGCAGTTTGATTTTGTTTGGCTAACTACCAATTACAATACAAATCCTCCTAAAATAGAAGGCAAATTCTAGTGCTTTTATGATATATTATCTGCAGTATCCAGTTGTTTATAAAAATATTAGACATTTAAATAATACAGTATAATTCATAGCCAAGAAAAAGATAGTTACTTGAAACTATTAACTCATATTGGAATTTAGCAAACACTCCTGACAAGTACTTTAAATATATATAAACAAGTAACAGGAAAATATCTTTTAAGAAGTTAAGGAAGGTAAGGTATTGTTTAAGAAACAGAATCTCAACAGAGCAATGAAAACTATAAAAAGCAAAAATTAGCCTAGAAATTCAAGAGCTGAGAAGAGCAATTATTTAAGTGAATTTATTAGGTAGGCTTAAAAGCAGCTCAGAAAAAAAAAAGAATATCAAACCTGCATAAATAGGTCTGTTCAAATAATATGAAGAAAAAAAGCTGCAGAAAATAATACAAAGAAAAAAAGCAGAACAGAAAGGAGACAGTTCAATTCCATACTGCAGCTGCATTTAACTACTGTTCAATGGGATGAAAAAAAATGAAGATGTATTATGTACATGTACAAACTCCCCCATGATGAATGTAGCCATTATGTACTACAAACATATGCAAACTTTTAAAAAGAAACTACCCTTTATCATGTAATAAAGACAGTAACTGCTGTTACCTAAGTTATCTGAAAGGGCTGTAAAGTAACTCCTCCCCACTGTCTGTGAGAGAACAGATTTTCTTCTTACATATACGTCAACCAGAACAACATATTGTATCAGACCTAATGCAGAAACAGATTTGAAAATATCGGGAATTGAACTCAGGACCTTCTTACTATGCTACATTCCCAGCTCTTAAATTTTTATTTTGACACAGGGTCTTGTTGGTTGCCTAGGGCTCAAACTGATGATTCTCTTGCCTCAGCCTTTCAGAGCACTGTAGTTATAGACACGGCACCATGCCCACCTGGTTCTGCTGTCGTCTTTCAAGATATGCATTAGAGACATGCAAAAATATAAAACAGTATTCTTTAGTTTGGACATTACAGTTGTTTTTTTTAAATAAAAATATGCTTTTATGTTAATATGTAATGAGTTTGTTATTAAGTGAATTTTAAAATTATTTCTAATTCTTAGTTTTAATTTTTAATGTGAATGTCCATAGATGTTCTTCACAATAACAAAATCTCTTTGGAGTCTTCAGTTCTTCAGTAAAGGGGTCCTGAAACCAAAAAGTTTTGAAAACTGTTTTGAGTCTGTTCTGTCTTCACCTTCACATAGCACATTCCTCTAAGAGCAGCAAACTGAAAAATTGGAAGTATCTTGTAGCCCAGGAGATGTGTTGTTGAGTATATGATGACGTTCAGTTTTTGTTGGTGTCTGCATTTCCAAGTAAAGATACAGTTTGCCGCAAGTATGCAGCTTATTGCTTCTAATGGCGCACATCTCCAGCCCCAGGCTGCTGATACTTGTTTAAAGACTTTTTTGCCAGAGAGCTTTATCAAGAAAGCAGTAGGAAATTTTTCAGAGGTGACTAATCCTTGCCTTCTTTACTTCTTTCTCCTTTTGTTATGTGTAGAGGTTATCAAGGGAGAGTTGATCAGAATCCTTAGGGGCCTACACAGTTGATCACTGCATGATTCAGTTTTTGGGAAAGAGCATTACTTATTTGGAATGAAAGCATCATTGAAATTTGTCTCACAGGTGTGAAGAAGAGGTGTAAGGTTGGGAACGGAGAGAAACATCCAGACTTTTACATTTCACAATTTTCTCCTAAATGAATGTAGCATTGCTTATTTATCTACTAGGTAGGAAATCTAATCTGCCAGAAATACATTTGATACAAGTGACATTGATAAACTAAATGTATAGTAAGCTTACTCTTGCCTTGTTTTGTTCCTTGACAGAAATGAATTAACCCTCCTCCCAAAACCCCCACAGAAGCAAAAACTAGTCCACTCACACACTTGCCTGAGGGGCTGGGGATTTAGCTCAGTGGCTTAAGTGCCTGCCTGGTAAGGACAAGGTCATGAGTTCGATCCCCAGTACCCCCCCCCCAAAAAAAAAGCTAAACACACTTGCCTGAGACCAGATAGATCCAGCTTTTCCTTGCATTACCCTTCCATGCATTACTGCTTGTCCCATCTCTTTCTACTCTTCACTTTCCCCACAGTTCTTAGTGACTTTGTATTTGGCATTAAATTTAGAAGACTCCTGATATAAATAAGCTTGTTGCAGATCTGTTTTTTGAGACTTAAATTATTGTCATAAAAATCAGACAAATATAATATACTCTCACTTCTGGTCTTTGATATTTTCACCTAATATTTTTGGTGGTTTTGAAATGTATGTATGTATGTTAACAGGACTTAAACAATGTGTATGCTCTTAGCTAATTGAGTTACCTGGAAGTAATATAATGGACAGTTTCCTCCATACATAGTTTAAAGAACTTACTAATTATTTACTTTCTGAATCATAGTTTATTTTTGAGATGGTGCAGATTTTCTTTGTGTTTAAATGGTTGTGGTTGTAAAAGTCACTTAGAGAACCTCATTAGAAGAGAAGGCTTCTAATTTGAGGATGTCAGTTAGAAGAGCATTTAGGGGACCCGAACCTCTCAGACCCCCAGAGTGGCCCGGGCTGTTGGGATCGAAAGTCTGCGCAGACCGGCATCTCAGCATGACTGTTTGGGACTGGTAGGCCCGCCCTTCATCCGCAGGGAACTGCCTGGAGACCGGCATCTGGGCCAGGTCTGTTTGGGCCTGTAGCCCCGCCCTTCACCCCCAGGAAGTCTCGCAGAGACCAGCATCGCAACCT
>PVJX010026211.1:0-26096 GCA_004027295.1 Dolichotis patagonum | reverse complement strand
GGAACAATCTGTACTATTGCATGAATAACACTTTTCTGTAAGCTGGTAATCAGAGGGCATACTTCTTATCTCTCTTTCTGCTCATGTGATGGGGATGTGCCCCCTCCTCTACTGTGAATACTGCTTCACTGCCAGCCTATCCCATAGCATAGAGTTGCACCTATTGTCCTTTACCTTGTAACAGTCCAAGGAGAGAAAATAAGGAGCACCTTAAAGAAAGAAAGTCTCAAACCCTGCTTGTGACTGTCCTTATCCTTTACTCACTCTAGTGTGACACTTTTCTGTTGAATTTGCATGGACAGCAGTTTGGTCATAATCTTAAAGACTGTATTAAATCTTAGCAATTCCAGAGCAATGCAAATACAACAAAGTATAAACTTCCACTTTCTTTCATTCTCTAGTCAAATACAGCACCAAAACTTTGAGACCCCTCATAGTTTATAAAGCTCTCTGAGTGTGTTTTACTTTGGAAATTCTTCTCATAGGTTATAAAAGAGAAAATATCTTAATAATTAAGAAATATGTCACCAAGAGACTGTAGATCTAATGTAATTATTTTGTTGTATTTTTATGTCCTTTCAGTTTAAAGAATAAACCTTAACCAGCATAAAATGCTTCTCACAGTTTTCTGCGGAAACAGAGTCAATTAGAGACTAATATAATCTGTTTGCTATTTGTCAGAAAAACCAGTATTAAGGGAGAACCAAAAGCCAAATCCAACAATGAGCCTGCAGCAGTCATGTGGGTGGAGGAAGAGCCAAGAAGCCAAAGCCCTCTGTGAGCCAGCAGAAGTCATGTTGGGTGGGGAAAACAAGAAACCCAAGTCCCTTGGAGAGCAGCAGAAATGGTGCCAGCCAGGGGAAAACCAGGGAGCTATGCCCCTGCACCACTCATCTCGTTGATTTGGGGTAACACAGGCTTAGATGATGGCAACTGAAGTAAAAAAGTATTTCATACTTGTATTGTTTGATTGACTTTGCAGACCTAAATTCAGCAGTCTGAGCAACTGTTTAGAGGATACCAGGAAGTATTTTGCTTGCTATTGCTAATTTCCTTTGATCTCATTTTCAAGTCCTGTATCATCTTCATTGTTTTGTTTTGTTTGATTTTATTTCATCTGATGGTATGCACAGCTACTTGAAGATATAAGATATATCATGGCAGCCATTGTTCATTTTCTAGTATCTTGTTCTCAAGACTTGTATTGCTTTCATTGTCCTGTTTTGTATGGGTTTTTTATATAGTACTTTGTTTGGTTTATTCTCTTAAAAAATCAGTGTTAAAAATATTGCTTTCTTCAACTACCTGCTGCTATTATTATGTAACAATCACTGTTAATGAAAATAAAGATCATACAGAAATTCAACAAAGGTGATGTTCAGCTAATAGAAAGTTACACTGATTCTAATCAATGAACACCAAAGACTGGGCTTGGTGAGGAGAAGAAAGGTTGGTTTACATCAAGAAACTGTTTGTCTTCTTAGGCCCCAGATGGTATTGTAGCACTTTGGTTACAGTAGATCTACAAAAAAGAAAATAAAAGTAACAAATAAAGATGAGGAAAATAGTTTTGTTTTTATGATAATACTATACAGGATTATATAATCTAAAACATGCACATGATCAATAAGCTTGGGAAAATGGTACGGTTTTGCAATCATGTCCTAATCAGAAGAGCAGATTTATTATAAAGTTATTATAGGATTTGTTTTATAAATTAAGAAATATGCTATTTCATTGGATTTTGACAATTAGCAATACAAAAGTAGCTCTTTATCTAAGGACTTCATGAAACAATATCACAAATTCATTTTGTAGTTTTAATGAATCAACAATTTTACTAGTGCATTAAATATGGATATCTGCTCTTCCCAATTAGGATTCAACTATAATTTATGTTGAAGTAAAAGTTCAGGTCTATTGTGTTTTAGGAAAACACAGAATTTTTCGTTATCCTTGGTTCCTGTTTTATTGTATAAATTTATATAAGTATGATTTATGGTGGAAAAACCGTGTATGGAATCAAGAAATGTGCTACATCTATCATATGTTCCAAATTATTGGATATTTTACTTGTTCTGAAAATGCAGTGTTATGTAGCTGATGACTATATGTTTTGAAGATGATTTCAAAGTGTGGTGAATATCTGAAGTGTGACAAAGTCTGAAGAATCATAATAAGCTTAATTGACAAGGAAGCAATTTATTTCCAGAGTGCTTAGTGATAGTGTTATGAGATAGAACTAATTGAAAGGGCAGAGGAGAAAGTGAATTTAAGGTTGAAATCTACAAGTGCTTCTGTTAGAAATGTTGCATGATATGATAATTACTACATAAATATTGTCTGAGTTAATCAATTACAGAATCAAATTACAATACTAGATACATATAACTGATTATGCCAGTTTAAATTGATAAAATGATATTTTATGTGCCATAATGATCCAAAAGTTTATAGTTGTCAAATAGCCATTGAAAAATATGTATAAATTGCTTAATATTTAAAATTCAGTTTATAATTGGTAACAATTATGTTCTCCTTTTAGATTAAAATTCCTTTCTTTGAATAGTTACTAATCTCTCGCTTTGCTTTGCTTTTCTTTCTTTCTACTTTTTGTTCATTATTGGAGACAGGGTCACACTAAATAGTTCAGGCTTTCCTTAATCTTACTAAGTAGCCCAGGCTGGCCTGGAACTCACAGGGATCTTTATGCCTCAGCCTCCCCAAGGGCTGAAATTACAGGCCTGTACCACCAAGTCCTGCTTTTCTTATACATTTCTAAGTAACTAGCAATCCAAGGATTTTCCTGTGTAAATCTCAATTGCTTGATATTCAAGGCCATATAAGACACACAGCATAACTTCAGATTGAAAGGCTCATAAGGACTGTGAAGAAGCAAATAAACTATTTAAAGACTCATTGTGGAAGATATGAGGTAGAAAAGGTAGAAGGCTACTTGATTAAGCTCTCATCCCATGCTAAATAGAGATTTGGCAATGGGTCAGCTTTTGGCCATTCAAGTAAGGTCCAACCCTATTGAAGTTTACTTAGGCAGCTCAGGCCCAGGAGGTACCTATGATAAGTATAGTGTCCAATCCCTAGACCTAAGCACCAACCAATTGCCATTCCCCAGTGCTACCAGCAGGGGCACCATTTGGCCTCCACGCCAAGGCCCCTCTGACCTCCTGGAAATTCTCAGTTCCCTCCCTGGATTCCCTGCTTCCATTCTTGAGGGACTAGTTCCAGGAGCTAGGAAAATGGTGGCTATCCAGCCACAAAAGGTCCAAGATTTGTCTGTCTAACAAATTCTCATTTTAGCATCAGTTGTGAAATGGGATTTTGTGGGTGTTCAGTGTTGCTTGCAGCTTAATTGGTTTCCTTTCCTGTCTGTGCTTAATGCGTAGGTTTCCATCACCTAGGGTTGTGGGGTCCAGTGGGGAAGGTGGCCCACGGGAAAGAGCTGCTGCACATGGGCGCTGCGTCTCTGCTTCTGGTGGGGGCCTTGAGTTTTCAGTGGAGCCGATATTCTTCCTAGTTCAGATAGATTGCAAACATGGATCGAAGTACAAGAATATTTTAAAGTTTCTTTTTTTCATATGTACAGTACTTATGGTCATTAACATTGAAGTGTGGCAAATAGGTCCTGACAAATCATTTTATAGAAATACAGTCCCTGTGGAATAATGCCTAGGGAATATGTATGTATTTTTGTGAAAATAACAATATATATGTATAAGCTTAGTATATGTGACAGTTTTGGTATTTCAAATATTTAGAAAATAATAGACTATTTAACAAATAAATTATACATCAAAAATTATGAAATGGAATGAAAAGAACAATATAGTTTTGGTTTGCTATAGCAATGGTCATTATCTTTGCATTTGGTGGGGATGAAATGGTATTCAAGAAAGTTGGAAAACTGTACTAGAAAAAGAGGAAGCTTTGGGGATACTTTGATGCAGGTAGTATGTTTTGGGGATACTGATGCTAGGCACAGACCTAGCAGAAGTGTATCATTTTGTATGATTGATTAGAGGAGCATGTTTGGTCCCTTCCACTTGATCCTAAGTTAGAAACGGGCCACAATTCAGAATGGTGGCAGTTACTGAGCAGGTCTCCCCGCTGCTTGCCCTGGTTCCTGTAGAATGTGTGGTTTGGTGTCACGGGCTTGTTGCTGCCTAAGCTGTTGTTATGTATAGTCTGTCCCTCCTTGCTTTCTCTATTGTTTTTTATGGTAGATACAACACTATTGATAGCAAATTAATACATTTAAAATGATTGATAAGTGTAACATTGTAAACAAATAGGAAACTATTATTTCTATCATACCAGATTACTGAGACGAAAAAACGGGGTTAGGTTTGAGGAACTGAAATTGAAACTTTGAAGCAAATTTTAAATTTATCCTACCAGGTGTAAATAGTCATTTTCCTTCTAGGACTGTGGTCAACAAAGCCACTCACAGATGTGTATAAAGTCTGGTTAATAAATAATGAAAAGTCTGTTTTGTGTTTTTTGTTTTTTGGTGATTGTTTATTTGACATAGGGTGTCACAGTTCACTGCAGGCTGGTCTTAAACTCATTCATGGCAATCCTCCTTCCTTAGCCTCCCCAATGCCATTTTACAGTCTTGAATATCCACACCCAACTAAAAAGTCTGTTTTAAGCAAACTGTATTGTGTTCATACAATGAAAATATAGTTCTTAACACTTAAAGTTTGTAAGCAACAAATAATTATATACTATTTTCAAACTAAAATTACATTCTTTGAACAGTTACTAATCTTCTTATAATTTTCTTGTCTTTCTTTTTTTTCCTTGATTATTGAACAGGGTCTCATTAAATAGTTCAGGTTTTCCTCAGTCTCACACAATACCCAGGCTGGCCTAGAACTCATGGAGTTCTTCCTGCCTCAGCTTTCTCAGTGCTCATATCACAGGTTTGAACATCCACACCCAGCTAAAAGGTCTGTTTTATGTAAATTGTATTGAGTTCAAATAATGAGAATATAGTTCTTAATATTTACATTTAAGTTTATAATCAGTAACAATTATGTATTATTTTCACATTAAAATAGTATTCTTTGAACAGTTACCAATCTTCTTATGCTTTTCTTTCTTTCTTTGTTTCTCTTTGTTTCTTTTACTTGATTATTCAAGACGGAGTCTCACTACATAGTTCAGGTTCGCCTTAATGTATCTAAGTAACCCTTGCTGGCATCAAACTCACTGGGTTCTTCCTGCCTCAGCCTCCTCAATGCTGGGCTTACAAGCTTCAACATCCACATCCAGCTAAAATGTCAGTTTTAAGTATTTTGTATTGTGTTCATTTGATGAGAACATTGGTTTCAATACTTAAAAGTAAGTTTAGAATCAGTAAACAATTATGTCCCATTTTCACATTAAAATACCATTATTTGAATAGTTGCTAAGCTTCTTATGCCTTTCTTTTTTTTCTTAATTGTATAGATCTATACATATGTCATTGAACTCAGGGCCTTGTATGTGCCAGTCAAATACTCCACCACTGAACTATATATTTAACACGTCTTGTTTTGAAGTAAGTTTTCTTCTTGGACATTTGAGTTCCAATGCCTGTTTTTTTACAGTTGTAAAGTGTTCCTTAAAGGCAGCTACTCCTCAAAGAGTGGATCGTACTCATTTTCTTTGTTTAGTGTATTTCTATTAAATATTTTCATTGATTGTCCAGTTCCTGGCAGGTGCTAAATATGGGTCTTGTGGTTGAGGTACATTACTGAGGGAGAGCGTATTGAAAAGCAAACAAGTGAATGTCATATGTGGCCTAGCGTCTAAATTTTGTAGTAATTTTTAAAGGTATATTACCAGCTGGGCATGGCAGCACACACCTGTGCTCCCAACAAAGGGAGGCTGAGGTAGGAGGATCACAAGTTCAAGTCCTACCTGGGAAACTTAGGGAGCCCTTGTTTCAAAATAACAGTAAAAAAGGACTAGAAATATAGATTTGTGTGACAGTCTAAGTGCAATCCCCAGTACCAAAATATGAGCTACATTAATAACTAAAATATTACCAGTATCTCTCTGTGTTATGAGTACTGTTTGCTCTAGCCATTGGCATATAAATCTTTTTTCTTGCTATTCTTAGAGTTAAGATAATATTAATTGATGTAAATGTAACATCACAAGTAGAAAATTCCATTTCCCTTTTTTGGTAGTGTTTGTGTCCTAAATATTATTTAAGTATTTTAATGAAAGTTTTAGATTGATAATTCATGTGTACTTTTACTATTTAATGAGATAACTGTATGTAATTGATTGTGGGTGTGTTTTTTATTATTTTTTTATTTTGGAGAGAATAAAACCAAATGAGAGAAAACAAAATGGCTTCAGTCAAAACAAAAGGATGGACATAGTACATGACTTAAAACCAAAATAACAAGGAGATCAAAAATGCTTACCATAATGTCTCTTATTACTTTCAAAAGAATTGCCCATATCATCAAGCATAATATAATTGAACATAACAATACAGAACAAAATCAATAAAAACAAATTGTGGGTGTCTTAACATTTGGAATTTGCATTTAAGGTTTTATATAACAATACTAGGCAATTTTTCATTACAAATGTCAGGATTTTTATGCAGGTGTGTGTGTGTGTGTGTGTGTGTGTGTGTGTGTGTGGTATGGGTATGAAACCCAAGCCTTCACTATGACTAATTTCCCTGGCCCCTTTATATTTTTCAGGGTCTCACTAGATTGCCTGGGCTTGGCCAGAACTTGCCATCCTCCTACCTCAGCCTCCCAGGGTGCTTGAATTGTAGGGATTCACCACCACAGCTGGCTATCAGTTGTGTTTTAATGTTCTAGTTTTCAACTGAAATTTTCCTTGACTTACTGTTTAGTACTGTGTGGTTTCAGTTAGACATTTTAAAATGTTTCCTAATTTCTCTTTGATGTTGATTTCTAATTTTGGTGTGCTGTGTCAGAGATCATACTTTGTTGTACTTCACTTTGTTTAATCTATTGCAATTTCTTCTGCAGCCTTAATGTGGTTGACACTGGAAGTAGTCCAGGTATACCTACAAAGAATATATTTATTAAAGTTAATGGGTGACATGTTCTGTGGGTGTCTGCTCAGTCTACTTGATTTATAAGGCTCATATCTTGTGTAAGCATTTTAACATTTTTCTGCCTCTATTTTTTATCCCTTTTTGAATGTGAGATAGTTATGCAAACTGATTAGTGTGCAATCATTTGACAGTGTACACAATTATCAAATGTCATACATTTTAAATGTGCAAATTTATTTGTCAGTAACATTGGATAAAAATGTTTCTGAAGTGATTATTGAAGTTTCCTAATATGCTGTTTGAATTGTTCAGTTTTCCTCTCAATTTGGTTAATTTTTGGTTGAATTATTCTGAAGCTCTGCTGTTAGTGTGTATCCGTTTTTAATTTTCATGTCTTTCTGATCACTTGAATATTTATTATCATAAATATTAATAACATTTTCTAGCCAAAATTAGCAATCTCTCTGATACTAAAATATCCATTCCTTTTTTCTTATGTTTGAATTCTTAGGTGATTTTCCCATTATTTTTCTTCAGTGTATTTGGATCTTTGATCCAACATGTCTCATATATAATCAGATAGTTGTATCTTATTTTTTCTTACTCTAAAATTCTTTTCCTTTTCTTGAATTGATTACTCCATTCATATTTTGTGTTATTCTTGATGCTATTGGATTTATGTCCACCAGTTTGTTCTCTGTGTGACTTGTGTGTATTTTTGCCTCCTGCTGCTCATTTCCTAACTTCCTTTCATGAAACACATTTGTTACCATTTTAGTGTCTTTGGTAATTTTCACCAAGCATTTCTGTCATTAGTGATTTCTGTCTCTGACTTACAATACAAACCTTAATCTATCAGAAACTGCTTCAGATTTACACCACATTAATTTATATGTCTATTCTGCTCATACATGTATATCCAGTAAGATACAGAAGTTGTTCCCATGATACTCTCTCACTTGTTATTTTTTATATATGTTGACGTATGTTACATGCAAAAATACACTGTCACAATATTTCCTTATAATTCTTGTGTCAGTTGAGGAATGTAGAAAAGTGAAATGCATTTACAGTTTTATATTATTTCTTCTTATATATTAGTTTTCATTGCCAATCTTACTGTGAATTTGTGTGACTTGCTCACATTTTGTTTGTTTGCAGTACAGGAGATTGAACCAAGAGAATTCTGCTTTTTTGTTTTTGTTTTATGAGACAAGATCTTACTGTGCAATCCAGGCTGGCTTTGAAATCTCTATGTAGCCCAGACAGGCCTCAAACTCAGGGCAATCTTCCTGCCTCAGCATCCTGAGTGTTCGGATTACAGGCATGCATCTTCATGCCTGACAATTTCCCTTAGTTCTGTGGATATATTTATAATAGCTGTTGAGAAATTTTTTCCTGCTAGTACAGTGTGGTTTCCCTCACAGACAGTCACTGCTTGCCTTCTACCCTGTACCTATGTCCATTTGCCTTTTTCTTTGCATGTCTCAGGGCTATCTGTTTTGAAAAATGTACATATTAGGTAGTATAATGTAGCAAATCTATATACTGTTTCCTGACAGCCTCATTGTTTAGCAAGGTGACTAGTTCTATGATTTGTTTCCACTGCAATATGTAGATTTTGGTACCTTCCTCATATTGTCTGTGTTCTTATCTTTGAATGTGTGGTCCTAGGGATCCTCTTTGGCCAGCAAGAGACACTCACTGGTCTAAGGTTGTACTCAACTTACTACACTGGAAAGATGGTCACACTTTACCTCTGAATCGATTTCTGTCTTGTAGATTGCATTCATGTTTCTTGCCTCAAAGTTCCACATTCAAATGAGTACACTGCATTTATTTTAAAGCTTGGCTTTATGGAAGTCACCCAGTGTCAAGATAGCTCTGTTGTTCAGCCATCAATTGATGAGAGATTGTGCATAAGCCCCGTGAGGCTTCAATACTGTCCCTTAGGATGGATCTGTTTGTGATTTGGGAATGCTTTCAAGTATCCCTCAACATCCTACTCTGTCTCTCTTAAGGATGAAGCCTGGACAATTTAGACAGCTTTCCAGATGCCAGAAATAAATATTATCCCAAAAGGACCCCTGTTGACTATTTTGTACTCTGATTCTCTCTGTTCAATTTCTGGCTTCTTTAACACCTGTCTTGTTCATGCTGCTACCATGGAACTACTAGCCCTTTCATCTTTTCTTTTCTTTTTTGTTTTGAGGCAGGGTCTCACCATGTAGTTTAGAGCAGCCTTGAATTCATTATTCAGCCCAAGCTGGCCTCAAACTCATAGTGATACTCCTGCCTCACATTCCCAAGTGCTGGGATCATAGACATGCACCATCACTCCTGGCCTATGTGTCCTTTTATAATAGCCCTACCAATATCTATAATTTTTGATGCTCGTGGAAGAAAATCTTCAGGTTCTGTCCCGAAGTCATGTGGCACAAGTAGAGCTGTGAAATACCAGTAGTTACAGCCTGCATTTTCCCTGGGTAAAGACACACCACTGCTAACTACTTCTTTGCTAAGATGTGCCCTCTGCCTACCGAAACAGACAGGGGAAGGAAATCAATATTAGCAGTCCTTTAACCCTGAGTGGCAGCCTGTGCCCCACCAGTGGGAACTGTTTCAGGGAAATGTACCCCTGTTATCCTGACTGTGATTACCTGGAAGAGAGCTGCTTCATCAGACAGCATGGAAAAGGGTGAGTGGGTGGTAGTTGCCTGTCCTGGTGTAGTGAAATTGGAGCCTTGCACTGAATGTGAGTAGGAAAGAGTTATTAGCTTTTTGTCACAATTTCCTGCCATAGAGACTCTCTCACACCTGTCCAGGAGGAGAGGGCATGAGAGCAGAGGTGAGATGAAATGCCCAAGAGTCTTGCTATTTTTACTGAGATCTGGCAGACTTTACAGAATATTTTCTCATTTGCTGTGTGCCTTTAGATTGTTGGAAGCCATTGAAGCTGGAGATTGATCACATGCATGGGGCTAAAGCAAGCCCAGCCCAGAAATAACAGAGAAACCAAAACAAACTATGTAAACAAGTTGTTCCAGCACCAAGAAAGCAAGGGGCCCAGACCTGCCAAGCAATGGATTGCTAGGCAGAGGGGCTGAAATTGATATCATCTTTCCCAGTATATAAATAAAAGTGCTATAGTGGTTGAGCATTACTTTTCCTCCCATCAGGAGGATAAGGACTCCACCTGAGCCCGACTTTGTGTTTTCTTTGATTTTCTCATCCTCTTCCTGTCCTTAACCTCAAGAACCTCAGGAGCTGCATGGGTCACGGTATATGGTGCCAGAACACGGACAATGTAAGAGACTGAGGGTGAGGGGACACTTCTCAAGAGTGTGCAACTTAGGGGGAGAAGTGCATTGGTATAGGTCAATAGTCATCACTGGTGCATATTGATATTGGCTTCATCAGGTATAAACAATGGGACATTGAAGCTCCCTTATTGCTAGGGCCGGATATTAACATAGTGGAGAGAAAACCCTTCCTCTGACAAAAAAAAGAAAAGAAAAAAAGAGGTATATTGATTATCTCAACTAACTATGGGACAAACTTTTTCAAAAGAATCACAAATGTATAAGGAACTGTTTGTTGTATGGTTGATTACAGTATTTACATTCCTTTTGTGGATCTAAATTAGACATGGTTTTAATAATCTTAAACATCTTGAGATAATTACAAGGGAAGTGGCTCCAGGCACTGTTTCAGAATCAAGTCGCAAGCAGGGAAACATGGGGGCATGACTGCCTCCCTTATAACTTAACTGAGCCACTAACTGTCCATTCAGCTTAACCTTCAACACTCTGTCCAAAGTGTAGATGATAGTATCATCGGGCCGCTCGATGTAAATTCAAAACTGATGTGGAACACCTTTCTGTTACAAAGGAAAAACTGCCAGCAGAACCAGTGTCAGCCATGCTAAAAGTAGGGCTGCAATGGCTCAGACAGCTTACCCGAGACAACATAGCACTGCTTGGTCAGGCAGGGTCCTAGTGTTTGGGGGGTAATATGGTCCTGATTTGTGATTTGCTGATTTCTGTTTACAAAATACTCTTATAAAAGACAATTTCAAATAACCAATATGATAACAACCAAACTTTAAAACTTCTAAAAATTCAACCTTTGGCTTTCACAGCTCATAATACGCTGACTCCAGCATATCACAGTCTCACTCTGGTTTTGTAGTAGGTCTCCATGGCTGGTAATGTAAATTTCAAACTCCATTGTTTTTCAAAGTTGTTTACTACAGGTATACTTGTTTCAGATTAGCAATTAGTGTAACTATGTTTATTTAGGTCCTTTTTGCTTACTTCAGTCAATTTTAATTTTCAACACACTGGCTCTACACAGCTTGTTAAACTCCTTAAGTTCATCTCCAGAAGAAGAAATGGTAAATTTAGATACTTGGGAGGAAATTGCAAAACAGCTTAGAGCAAGACTAGGGAAAAAACAAACCAACCAAAATCTAGATGGACCTCTACAGATTTTAAAGAGTTATTTAATACAGACTTCTGCTTTCTGCTCCTCTCACTACTTCTCACAGGCCCCAGGCAGGGGAAGGCACCAAAGATGTCCACTGAGCCTGGAGTTTAGCCCAGACAAGGAAGGGGAAGAAATGATGTTGCTTATTTCAGCTCCAAGGGGAAATCAGTCTACTTAAAACACAGTTCAAATCTCCCTAGATTATTGTACCGTTCAATTGGTTATTTTTCTCTTGAAAAAAATTGGAAAATATATAAGTAAAGAAAGGATACCTGAAGATTTTGGATCTTCTGATAATTATTACAGATGTGGGACATGGCTCTGGCCCACCTGAGCCACCCTGGTTTTCTCCATTGCCTGTGTACACACTTTATACATAAAAGTTTACACTGCACTGTTGCTTGGATCCCCAACAACAGTGGGGCCTCCAGCCCAAAGCAGGAGCACACCTGCATAGCATGAGAGAGCCCAAGGTCCCTAAATGCAAAATGCAGTTTCCATTTTATCTATACCTTAGCACAAAATGTCTTTATAACCTTCAGGTCTAAAAACAGTAAATGTGCTCACAATTAAATTTCAAAAAACAAATGGGAGCATTCACCTCGTAATAGGTTTCACCTGGCAGTATATACCATTTAAAATATTTAATGTCTAATAAACATGTAATTAGCATAACAGATAGATAGTGCAATCAAATAAAAGCTTCAAAGGGTCCTTTGGAAATGTCTTCCTACTGGACAAGGAAAGCACCCAGTCCAAGGCTAATGTGGGGTCAAGGTTATACTTATATTTTATCCAGGAAAAGCTAAATAGCCTATCTGGGTGTCAGTGTGTGTTGTCCAGATGTATCATGGATTCAAACACAGAAAAGGAGTTGATTCTACCTCTCAAGAAGCTTGTGCTCAGTCCTATGACAGTGATGCCTTGGAGACCATGCCACAACCGATAGAAAAGAATGAAGCAAGAACCAACCTTAATTGACCCAAGATGCCCAGAAGATGATAATAAAAAATAAAAAAAGGTCTAAATGAATGATGAGTGCATGCTAAGTCCTATGATAAATATATGTTAATTATCGATAAGATTTTGTCTTTTTCAAATTCTTTGATAAGAGATCTCTGGTAATTGAACTACAATGAATCTGACTAATCTATTTAAAATTAAAATTCTATGCTTGTAAAAATTAATATAATGCAGTTAGGCTAAAATATATTTGAGTGCACTCTGATTGTGTAAGATGTTCTTCAGTCTGCCTGTGTATCTGTCTGTCCAATGTGTTCATCTGTTGCTGGAAGTTACTGAGCTAGTGATCACTCACAAAAGTGGAAACGGTGGCACAAGAGCCCCATCCAGGAGTGCCCAAGTGGCATGGAGTACCTGAGAAATGCCTTGAGGACATGGGATGTTGGAGGTGACAGGTGTTTCAAGCCCAAGGACATGGGGTGTAACAAAAGAGCTGGTTCAGCAAAGGGGCATGAAAGAGCTCCCAGGAACTTAGTGAGTTCTTGCAGGCACTGACGGTTCTTTTTGCTTCTATGTCTGTTTGCAACTGTACAGATCAGCTGTCCATGTTTGTTTATTTTTATGTTTGTCCATTTGTGGACAGCAGTTCTTTTCATTTTGAGGTCAACAGTTTTTCTTGTTTTCCTTTTCCTTTTGCATTTTGGATCATTTAATCAAGGATTATTTGGATTATAGAGTTAAAAAGCATGCTTCTACCTGGGCCAAATTCCACCTGGGTTGCCAGCTGGACCAAATGATGCAAAATTGGTTATGTAACTGTAATATGTATTGTTGTGCATTATTGACTTGACAATCTCTCATTGTTTAATATATTAAATGGTTAAATGTTATAATTGGGTTTTGCCTAAATCATCAAAAATTATATTAAGTTAATTAAAAGTTCTTTCAGATTGGGATTATTGAGCAGGATTTCAATTGATAGATAAGAAAGTGGCTACCAGGTAACATTTTACCAGCTCTTGTTTATTGATTGGAGGCCCCAGTAACCTCCATAGCCTTATAGGAGACATCCCCTACTCAAGTTATATAAAATATTATTGTAATATGTTCACAGTGCCCATCATCAAAAGAAGTAATGCAATTAGCTTTTGATTTTAAAATGCCCATACAAAGGTTTTCATATGGTTATGACAAATGATTTTTGTTAACCTCATGGGGTATTCATATATTCGTGCATCCATATATACTGATTTTCCAAAATGTAAAACAGGGATTGTTTAGAGTGATGAAATTTTGCTTCAGATTCAGAACTCTGGCCCTAACAAAAACTTATGAGATATACATCCCACTCAAGATCAACAAGTTATGTAAAAGCTTTTATGTATTAGATAGGGCTGATGGACCACAGAGTTGAAATTTCATGTCAAAATGAAAATTCAAGTGTGTTAGAAAATGTCATCATAGTTTTTATGCTACAATGTTGTATATGGTTTGATTTCTAATTTTCTATGTAAAATATGTACCTTAATATTCTACAGGTATTCAAATGTTAAAACAACTATGGTTGTTAGAAATAATGGTTCTATTTTATAAGATATTTGATATTTAGATAAGATGATAATGCCTCTCCTACATTGTACTGTTGTCAGTCTTTTCTTCTGTAAGTTCCACAACTGAGGTATAGAGACCAACAATTAGAGAGACAGAAGGGCTAAGAGGATAGCCAATATTTTGGGCCTGACCCTCCAAGTTCAATGAGGACCCAGGACATAAGAGAACCACTGCTGTGTCATCCTATACTCAGTGAGTCCTTAATCTTCTGACCAAGACTGTGAGGCCACTGAGGAAAGTAGTCATCGATGTGTAGTGCACCTAAGAGAGTCACCAGGAGCAAAAACCTCCTAAGCTTTCACAGAAAGCAACTTGGTCAAGCAATGAGCTTGACACATCCAAACGGCTGACACTGACAGAAGAACTAAGAGGTGCTGCTATAGCTGGTTCCAAGGTATTCTTGAGGAGACTTAACTGACCTTGATATATAACAAAAATTAATTGTTTCACAAACAGATCTCCCCTTAACTTGGTCTTGAACATCCTGCAGAAAGTGTACAACTACTAGAGGTATATAAACAATGATAATGTAACATGCTATAAAAGAAATTCAAATCACTTGTACCTTTTGAAAATTGCAAACTACACTGTTAGCTGACTACTGTCACAGATTAATGGAGTTCACAGGATTTTAACTGCAGAAGGCAAAGACTTAGAATCTTTGGATTGCACTTAAAAAGATCTTCCACAGAGCTCTCAAACACAGCTCCTCTAGCTTCAACTGAGCACTCATCATGGGCAACAACAAAACAAAACACAGATATGTTGGGAGCCATTGAAGCTGAAGATCACATGCATGGGGCTGAAGCAAGGCCAGCCCATGAAAAACAGGGAGACAAAAACAATTTATGTAAGCAAGTTGTCCCAGCACCAAGAAGGCAAGGGGCCCAGATCTGCCAAGCAATGTGTTGCTAGGCAGAGGGGTTGAAATTGATAGCATTTTTCCCAGTAAAGAAATGAAGATGCTACAGTGGTTGAGCAGTACCTTTACTCCCATCAGGAGGATAAGGACTCCAACTGATCCCAGCTTTGTCTTTTCTTTATTTTTCTCATTCTCTCGTGGTCCTTTAACCCAAGACCTCAAGAGCTTCATGGGTCATGGTATCATATTTCTTTCAGAAGTTTTTAGTGTTTGTAACTTCATATTCACCACTTAAATGATTGCTTTCTAGGAGATTGTGTTCACCCAGCTCCACACACATCCATTATAAAGTGGTTCTTTAGGTTTACTTAGAATAAGAAACTCGGGTAGTCATATTATGCTCAGTTAAGCAGTAGTGGCTAAGAATAGGTTTATACAAACTATATTCATCTCATTAGCACTTTTTTGGTACTTGTATTTGTACTCACAACCTCACTCATGCCAGGCAGGGGCTTGGCCACAGAACTGTATCCCTATCCCTGTCAATAGCAATTTTACAAGGCAGTTTTACTTTTCACTCCAACAGACATAATCGTTAAGAATAAATAATTACAGACATTATGTATTCCTTTTTTATTAGAACAGTTTTGAGTACACATTCATTACACTGGTCTTGCAGATTTGCTATGTGTACAGCGCTCATGTGAATTTTTTTAATTTTTTTTATTCCCTTCTTCCATCTCTCATCTCCTTCTATCTCTTGGTCTCATTACCTTTTGTAAAATACCTATATCACTGTTTCCTATTATCTTTTACTTTGTCCTTTAATTTATGTATATTTTGAGATTCTCATATATGAGAAACCATGCAATATTGAAGTTTGTTTGATTTTTTTTTACTTAGCATTATGCTCTTAAGATACATAAAATTTCCTTCAAATGAGTCAACATTATTCTTCTTTGTGGCAGAGAAGTATTCAGTTGTGTAAAACTATGACATTTTCTTTATCCATTCATCTGTTGATGGACATATAGGCCTCTTCCAACGTTTAGCTAATGCCTCTCCATTGGGAAAGTAGTGTTGTATGCATGTATCCCTGAAAAATCCTGTCTTTAGCTATTTGGTGAAGACAACTGGCAGAGAAAGAGCTGACTCAAGTTCAGTGTCTCATTTTAGTATTTGATAAATCTCCACATTGACTTCCCCAATTAGTGTACAAGTCTTGATGACAGACATTCTTTCTTGAATAAGATGGAAAATCATTGTTTTCTTTGGGATTGGTCTACTAGCCAGTTAGGTGGAACAATTTTTTATGCATTTATTGTCCATTTGTACTCCTTCTTTTGAGAAATGTTTGTTCATTTAAGTGGCTGTTTTTTGTTTTGTCTTTTATTTTGGGTGTGCTACTTTTTTTTGAATTGTTGACATTTTTTTAGATATTGGTGCTCTGCCCAAGGAATATTTGTGACCCCCTCATTTTGTAAGTTGTTTCTGCCTTGTTGCTTATTTTCTTTGCTTTGCAAAAGCCTTATAATTTGCGACCCACTTTTTTATTATTAATGTTATTTCTTGAGCAATTATAGTTATGTTCAGAAAGTTACCTATTTTGTCTTCCAAGTGATGGTGTTTCCATTTCAGCATAAAAATCTTTGACCATTGATTTGATTGCAGTGTATGGTGAGAGATACTGGTTTAAGTTCAGTCTTTTGCATGTGAGTAGCCAGTTTTCCCAGCAACATTTTTTTTTCCTTTTTGAGACAGGGTCTCACTATGCAATTGTGGCTGGCTTTGAGCTCACTTTGTAGCCCATGCTGCTCTTGAGCTCCCATGATCCTCCTGCTTAAGCCTCCTGAGTGCTGGGATTACAGGCATGTAATCCCACGCCCAGCAACACTATTTTTGTTAAAGAGGGCATCTTTCATACAGTGTGTGGTTTTGATGCCTTTCTCAAAAAACAAAAAGTTGACTGACCTGGTTTGTTTCTGCATCCTCTATTCTGTTCCATTGATTCTCATGTCTGTGTTTCTGCCAGTGCTATGCATTTTTATCAGTGGATCTCTGTAGTGTAATTTGAAGTCTATGATTGTTGATTGTGATAGCTCCTGCTTTGCTCTTGTTGTTCAGGATTTCTTTTCTGGTCCCATATGAATTGTAGGAATTTTGTCTAGTTCTGTGAGGAATGATGTGAGTATTTGATTGTGATTGCATTAAATCTATCAGTTTGGAAAGTGACCTTTCTGACAGTATTGGTTCTGCCTATCCAAGAACAAAGGATGACTTTTCATGTTCTGATGTCCTGTTAGATCTCTTTTTCACAGGTTCCTGTAGTTTTTGTTGTACAGGTCTTTCATTTATTTGTTAAATTAATTCCAATTTCATTTTTCTTGATGCTGTTGAGAAAGTTACTGTTTTTGTAGTTGGTTCCTCAATGAATTCATTATGGTTGTACAAGAATGCCATTGATTTCTTTGTGTGAGCTTTGTATATTACTTTACTACTGAATTTGGTTCAAATTCTTGAGAGCTTTTGATAGACTTTTTGGGTATTTGTATGGGATCATGTGTCCTTCAGATAACAGTAATTTGACTTTTTTTCTTCCTATACATTTCACATTTGTTTCATATACTTGATTGAGTGCTGTGAGTAACGTTTTGAGTAATACACTGAACTCAAGTGGCGGTAGTAATTATCTTTCTTTTGTCCCTGATTTAGAGGCAAAACTTTCTGATTTTCCCATTTAATATGATATTGGCAGTAGGTTTGTAATAAATAGCTTTCATCACGTTGAGATAAAGCCCTTGTGTATCTATTTTCTTCTGAATTTTTAATAATGAATGGATGTTGATTTTATCAAAGGCTTTTCTGAAAGTATTGAGATGAACATGTGACTTTTGTCCTTATTTCTTTTGGATGTACTTGTTCCAGATTTTAGAGGAAAAGCTTTTTAGTTCATCTCCATTGAATGTGATATTAACCATAGATTTGTCATAGATTGGTTTTAGCAGACTGAGATAAGGTCTTTCTTTGCTAATTTTTTTCATGGCTTTTATCATAAATGGATTTTGAATTTTGTGAAAGGTTGTTTCTACATCTATCAAGATGGTCATCTGTCTTTTGTCTTTGCTTCTTTGTATGTTATGTATTACATTTGTTGATTTGAATATGTTGAACCAGGCTTTCATCCCAGGGATGAAGCTGACATTGTCATAATATGAGATCTTTTTGATGAATTTTTGCATTGTTTGCCAGAATTTTATTGAAAATTTTTGCTTCCATGTTCCTTTTAGTAATTTGACCATAGTTCTCTTTTCTGGTTGGATCTTTCGTGGTTTTGAAGTGAGTTTACTGCTGGCTTTCAGGAATGACTGTGGGAGTAATGCTTCCCTTTTCAATTTCACAAGTGTTTGAGGAATTTTTGGAATTGAAATTTCTTGAAGTTCTTGTACAATTCAGCAGTGAATCCATCAGAATGTGTTTTCTTGTTCCTTGGTAGTTCTTTTATTATTATTATTATTATTATTATTATAAGTGCTGCAATTTTGTTACATGTTTTTTTAATTTCTCAAGGTTTTTTTTGCTTTATTCAAGTTCAGTAGTTTTTATTTACATAGCAATGTACTTACTAATTATCTTTTAGATTTTGATGGTGTCTTTTTTTTCTAATTGCATTGGTTTGGGTGTTTTTTTTTCTGGTACTGTTGTATAAGGATTTGGCCATTTTTATTATATTCCATAACCCAGACATTCAATTCATTGATTCTTATTAATTTTTGTCTCTATTTATTATTCCTCAGTCTTTATAAATTCCCTTGTTGAACTAGCTTTGGATTTGGAGTCTTCATGTATTTCTAGGACCTTTAGGTGCATCGTTAATTTATTTATTTGGACTCACACAGTTTTTGTGATGTAGGCATCCTCACCTATAAATGACATTCTTGGACTGCTTTGTTGTCTCATAAGTTCTCACATGTTGTACGAGCATTGTCATTTGATTCTGGAAATGTCTGACTTGATTTCTTCTATCACCTGTTGATTTCTCAGGAGTACTTCATTTCATATAAGTTGCATGTATTTGCATGTTTTGTGTAGTTTCACCTACCATTAGTTTCTAGTTTCATTGCACTCTGAAATGTTAATTTGCATGTGATGATTCCAGTTGTTCTGCAATTATTGACATTGGAGTATTGGACTAATGTGTGATCTATTTTGGAGAAAGTTTACATTGTGTGAGAAAAGCATGACTCTGTTGTTGACTGGAACCCTCGAGAGATCCTGATTCAGTTCATTTGTTCAAAGGATTGTTTCAGCTCTGATATTCCTTTATTGTGCTTTTGTCTACTCAATTCATCCATGTGTGACAGTGGAATGTGGAGGTCCCCTGCTATAACTGTGCTGAAACTTAACCCCTCTTTTATGCTGTTACTATTCATTTAATGGTGTTGCATACAGTAGTATGCAACACATATACTATTTATAATTGTTATGGTTTCCTTTTTGATTTTTCCTTTACCAATGTGTACTGACCTTGTTTGTCTTTTCTTAGCAGGTTTTGTCTTTACTTCTACTTTGTTTAAAGATAGGATACCTACTTTTGCCCATGTGGGATCTCAATTAGTAAATGGAATATTAGTTTACATCCTTTGATATTTGGTCTCTAAATGTCCTTTGGGAGTAAATGTGTTTCTTTTATATAGTATACTATTTTTTAAAATCTGTTCTTTCCGTCTGTGAGTTTCTCAATGTGACCATTCACACTGAGAATTAGTACTGAAAAGTATTGACTTATTCCTGTCATTTCATTATTTTTCTTTTAATGATTCCTTTTTCTTTTACCCTTTGGCTTTCCTATGTACCCTTCCTGGTGTTTTCATTCTATTAGATGGTTTGAGAGCACTGGCTGCATTGTGCCTTTCTAGGACAGTCTTGAGAACTTTTTGTAGTGTTCATTAAATGACCAAGAATTTGTTAATGTACTTTTTGTCATAGAGACCTTGTTTGTCCTCCAGTTTAGAAAGATAGTTTTGCAGGATATAAAAGTAATAATTGGAAGTAGTTTTCTCTTAGGGCTTGAAATACTTCCACTAAAACTCTACTGGTCTTTAAATATTTTTAGCAAAGTCCACTGTTACTCTAATGGCTTTCTAAGTTAGATTTATTGATTTGCTAACAGATTTAAAAATTCTGACCTTTGCTGGGACTTTAGGAATTTTAATTTGATGTGTTATGAAGAAGTTCTCTTCTGATCATGGCTATTTCTTGTTGCATCTATCTCACTTTTTGTATGTGAAATGTTTTCCCCATATTTGGAAAGTTTTCTGCTATTATATTTGTAAGCAGGTTTTTATGCCATTTTTAGTGCTTTCTAAATCGTCACTAACTCTACTTAATCTGAGATTAGTCTACTTTTTGTCAGTCTAGCAGGTGTGGTGGCAGATAGTGAGTCACTGCTGAGACCAGACATATTTCCACACCTGCTTTCCTCTGTGTGGTAGCCCTGCTTCCTGACCTCACATTTTCTGCTATGAGCAGGCAGTCAATGCCTCTGAACTGAGACTAGTCATTTTTTCAGGTCCCCATTTCCATGTTCCTCTGGGCATTGCAAATCATGGGTTCTCTGACTATCTGTATGGCCTAAATTTGTGTGCTATCCCCCATTATATGCTCCAGATTCCCCTGTCTATGTGTAATCCAGGCTGTTAAGATGATCCAAGCCTGACAATGCCCTCGTTGACTTTGTTAGACGTGGAAAGCAAAGGGAACTTTTGGTTCTGTATTGGTGTAGGCAGCAGGGCAGGGGTTCAAGCTGTCTACTGGACTTATTGGCAGCCTAGCTGCCTCACAGAGTCACATATACCATGCCTGGCTTCTCATCATAGTGGACAGGGCCTGCATGTTGTCCTCAATCTGAGCATCAATTTCTTAGGGGCTGTATGTCTAGCCTTCACCCTATTCACCACTGTCTCTCCTGTTCTGTTCCCACACAGTCCTGTGGCTGGAGGACACTGGGAAACCTGGAGTAAAGCAAGTCTGCAGTTGCTCTGTGACCTAGTCCCAAATGATCCCTTCCTAAAAAGGCTCTTGATGAAACCCTGTTCAAATATGGCAGGAGCTCCAGTCTGTCTTGTGGAAGGAAACACTGTCAGAGTAATACACGGTGATGTTTTTGCAGGTTACAATAGCCATGGATTCTCTTGCCAGGCTGGTTTGCCATCTCACTGAGCCACTAGACTTACCATGTGTCAGTGGAGACACGGTCACCTTCCTCCTCACAGCAAATATGGGCCTGCCATACTATCTTATTGCTTGCTAGGCAGTGTGCTCCATTTCTCTAGCTTTTCATTAGTTTTAGTCTTCCTCTCAGTTCCCTTGCAATTCCCAGAGATTCATCTCTTTCTTTGTCTTCACCAAATTGATATGCTTCTTCTGTCTCTACCACAGGTCTCAGAGAGTTCACACTTTGCCCATGGTCTCTGCTGTCATTGATGTGTGTTATCATTCCTTTATTTCAATCTGGGAGAATGAGTCTAAAACAAAGTGGTTAGTATTTGGGGTAGTGGTTGATTTGGGGGGAAAGTTAGGCAATGTAATGGGAGACAGTAAAGCAATTAACCACTTTTATTTTTTTGGAGTACTTAGAATCTTCCATTTTATAGCTGGGTGTTTTTTATTCAATTGAATTATTTTTGGCTAACTTCATGGGTCTGATTACTTGGTATTTTTTCAGTGCTCTGTATTTATATTATTTGTTGAGGTATTAATATGTGTCATGTGAATATAATATACCTTATCTAGAAAATTAAGCGAATGATGTCAATGAAATTATGACTGTTTATGCACTTCATTAGATTTGTAAAAGTTTGATATTGCTGTCATTTGTCATTTGATGATTGGTACCAGGATCCACTATTTTGAAATTAAATAAAGGAAATATACTGAGTCACAGAAAGCACATTTATCAAAAGAATACCATATTTTGTTCTGTTGTTAAGTAAACATGAACCACTCTCAATAGCAAAGTATATTTCTATTCAGGAATAAAAGTGTGATATAAAATTCCACAGAACTGCAAACTGGAAGCTACAATTCATTGAGGTTTGCTCAAGGGGCAGCCAAATGAAATTATGAAGTCAGAGTGCCTAAACACTGAAAGTAGCACCATTGTTTTAGTTCATGTCTGGATATCCCCTCAAAGGCTCATGCAGTCATGGGAGCAAGCTTCTAGAATTTCTGAGTGATTCATGGTCCAATGCTGGCATTAGGGATATGCTTGATATTCCCTTCTGAGTAAAGGTAGTCTCACTAAAATGTAAGAGATAGAAAGAATCTTCTCTGTACTCCTCCCATTTTGCTCTCCTGTCTTCTGCTGCCACAAATGGTTGTCCTTCTGCCATGCCACCCTGCCTTGGTACCAACTGATTGTGGACAGAAACCTCCAAAAAATGTAAGCTAAATAAATCTTTACTTCCCTAATTTTGGGCATCAGGTATTTTGTCTCAGCATCACAAGAAAAAATAACCACTTAAACCACGACAAGATTGGTATATCTGAAGAAAAGAATAAAAGTGATGATAATAAGGGGTACTAATTTCTGAGTGTTCACAGTGTCTTGGATACCATGGAAAGAACTTGCAGGAGAATTCAATTTAATTTTCACAAATACAAGAGATGTATGTTGCATGTTGTAATGAAGCTACTGGTGTTTAATTTGCTGTGAAAAATCAGGGATGTGAGAATTAGGCCTTGACATTTTCTTTTTCAATTTGGAGACAAGGTCTTACTAGGTCACCAAGTAGCCCAGGCTGGATTGAATTTGCATTCATACTTCATCCTCCTAGAGTGCTGAGATAACAGGCACATGCCCTCATGCCTGACAGGCTTTGAAACTCTAACTTCTCTCCCTCTATAATGTCCTTCATTATCTTTTGTAGGATTGGATCGGTGATCACGAACTCCCCCAGTTTCTCTTTGTTATGGAAACATATTGTTTCTCCATTAATTTTGAGAGACCGTTTTGCAGGGTACATCTATCTGGGTTGGAGGTTATTTTCTTTCAGGCCTTGGAATACTTCACTCCAAGCTCTTCTTGATTTGATGTTTTGTGTCGCGAAGCTGTTGTGATTTTGATGGGTTTTCCTTTATAGGTGATCTGTTTCTTTTCTCTGACTGCTTTTAATTTTCTGTTCTTGTGATGAATTTCTGGGATCTTGATTGTTATAAGTCTGAGTGTAGATCTGTTTTGGTTGTAGCTGGCTGGAGTTCTGGATGCTTCATATATCTGAATATCATTTCCTTTTCCTATGCTTGGGAAGTTTTCCTTAATTATTTCTGTGAAAAGTCTTTGTATGTCATTTGTGTTTACCCCTGCTTCTTTGCTCATATTTTTTATTCTTAAGTTATAGATTCTCTTGTCACCTTCTAGCCATTGTATTATTTCTTCCTGGTTCCTTGTTATTTTTAGGAGAGCTTTCCTTTCACAATAACACATTGCCAATCTACTTTCAAGTTTTGAAAGCCTAACTTTAGTTTCTGCCAAACAGTTCCAGCTTTCAATGGGGTTTTTAATTTCCTGATAATAACTTTGAATCTGTTTCATGTATTCTAGATTTTGTTTATATTCTTCATCAAAGGTTTCTCTCCTTTTTCTGGGTTCCTCCATTCTTCCATCTGTGTATTTCTGAGAGGTGCTTAGCATTTCTTTTATTAATCTTCTTATACCTTGCTTCACTTGAATTAGAATTTCAGTTTTAAGTTTTTCTATGAAGTCACGAAGATATTTCTTTATGTTGACTGATGCCATGTTCAATATTCCCTGTTTACTGCCCTCAATCTCTTCTGTATTTTCCTCTCCTGGTCTTATTTTCCCTGGGTCAGTGGCTGGAGGCTTTTTCTTTTTCTTTCTCTTGTCATGTTTCTAGTTTCACAGACAGGTGTATGGTGGAGGTCTCAAGTCCTTTCCGTATTGCTTATGGTATTTCTGAAGCATGCTAGGGTTTGTTGCCCTCTCCAGTTTGCTGTTGATCTGTTATGTGCATGCAGGGGTGACGTGAGCTGGGCCCTCTTCTCTGAGCCAGTCAACCAGGAAGTACCTTCACAATCTTAGTCTGTGCTATGTGGACATAACAGACTTGGGACAGTCTAGTTCCTGGCTATTTTTGCAGATCAAAGTCTTATCTCAGGCAATTATTACAGTTACCTATTTAAAATATTCTACCACTAATTAAAATGTCTAATAAGTAGATCTAATTTGCTATGCTCTTTGTTTTTTATCTAAAACATCTCTTATAGTGCATCTGCTGTTTTCCAAGTATAGCTTTATAAGTATAAATACAGTCCAACTTTTTCTCTTGGATTGAAATTTAGTTGGAGAGTGCAAAAGCAAACAAATAGCACACATGGTGTAGGAAGTGATTTCAAGCATTAGGAGAAGGGTTCCTACTGTCTTGGAAATGCAGATCAGGAACAATGGACGGGATGCCTGAGGGTCTGTGCTGTGTTCCCGACTCACAGCAGTGGTACAAAGAGAAGCGAATATACTTGTAGGTGTATGTGACATGCTCCATCAGGGTGTGAAGGAAAGAATCCACACAAAGTGTTCTTTAAAAACAATGAGGTGATAAAAACAAAATAATTGAATAATTAGAAATTTAAATTTATGTGACAAAATTTCTCACTGACACCCAATGAAGTTCGTGAAAGTTATACTTGTTAGTTCCATATGGTAGAATGTCTTATATTTTCTCTTCATACATAAAGTGTTGTGCAGATTTTCTATATTAAACTACCTTAGGTTCAAATTTCAATACTAATGCAATCTTAAAGTAGGCATGTTTTAGAATAAAATTACACTCTTTCAAGGGCACTTTGGCCATTGGTTTCTCTTGTAAATTACATCAGGCATCACCTAAGTAGTTGTTTTATCGTTCTTGTACCTTTGGGAATAGTCCTTGCCATGAGGGGAACTCTCAGTGCTTAATGAACTCTTTCTTTGCAACAATGTTAAACAGTCCAGCCAGAAATTTGAGTGGCAAGTTCAGTGCTATGTTTTGAATGCATCGAGCCCATTTGCTCTTTCTATAGGCTTCATTGTCCACCACACTCTGAACTGGTTTTCCATAAATAGGTGCACTGGTCTCCTTAACCTTGCATTGCTGGGGAGGACATACTATTCAAGTTGTGTTTTCGGTCTTTGAAGTTGATGTCTGAATGGAAAGTCATTGGTATTTCTGGTTCTATAGGCTGCTCCTACTTTAGAGTTGCAGCCTTAACTTTAATAAATATAGGAACATGGAGTTTGCTTATTTCCACACTGGATGAGCTCATCTGGAAATGTACCCTAGGGATTGTTCATTTTTGCATTGCAGTGAGGAATGCCAGACCTGGAACCCTGATTCCTTTCCCATAGTCTAAATAGTACATTGTCTGTCAACTTCTAAAAAGGCCTTTCTTTGTGACTTCTATGATGTGAACACACTAGTCTCCCAAGTCATACTGCCTGCAAGAAAGAGACTGGGGATGTGGTGTAAAGGTGGGCAGTATGGACCACAAATATGCTTTTTTACTGACTCCCTTTGGATGTGCAGTGCCTGCCTTATTAGGGGGCCATTTTTCTTTGTCCTTCCCTCATGGTCATCCTATATTCTTGATTTCATTTCTTGTTGCCAGTGGGAGCCCTAAAACCATATGATGGCCCTGTCTTCACCAACACCACTTCATTCCTTGATACTCAGTGTGGTGCACTCTACTGGTGAACAACTGTATTGCCCCACACCTTCGATGATGTGAGGACACACACCCAGCAAGAGAGATGGATGGAAGTATTGGGCAGGTGCCCTTGTGGCAAGGATAGGCTTGCTTTCTAAGCACCCCACATTGAATACTTCTCTGTCTGCTGAACATGTCCCTATGTGGAAGAACTCCCCTTCATTTCCATATCATTTTGCATCCTATTGGCATTTGTCTCTGACCCCTTTTCTCCTAGATGCACCGTGAAGCTGTTTTGCAGCCTGGTCTTGGCACTCAGAAGAAAACATCCATGGGAAGACAGAACCTTGGTCGAGGGCTATATCATTCTGCCTTGGCCGGGTATTGTGTCAGTGCCTTGTCTTTTCCAGTGACCCT
>PVJX010026210.1:0-26095 GCA_004027295.1 Dolichotis patagonum | reverse complement strand
TAGTTCCTGATGGAAAGTGTCGTGCTGGGGGCCTGCCTGCCTCTGGGAGGCTGAGGCAGGACAAGTACAAGTTTAAGCCTTGCTTGGGCAGCTTGGCGAGACCCTGTCTCAAAATAGAAAACACATTTTTAAAAAAATGAAAAACAAAGAAAGGGATGAGAATGTAGGACAGGGCTGGATTCGAGCCCAGGTCCCAAAACGACAATCAAAACACAAAAGACGGAAAATCAAAAAGGCTGCTTGGGCACCTTGGGCTTCCCATGCCCCAGACCTCACAGCTCCCCACTTGGCCCCACTGGGACCCAGGGTGCCCCCAAGTACCCGAGCGAAGCCAGGCCGGGGTCTCTGTTGGTCTTGCCAGGGGAAACCGAGTCCCCTTTGGCCATGCCTGTGCCATTTGGCCCGAGGCCTGACCTCGAGGCTGGTTGGTTGTCAGGGGTGCAGGTGCTGAGGGCTGGGGTCTGGAGGAGCAGCTGGGCAGTGGCGCTGCTGGTGTGGCCAGTGTCTGCTCGGCCAGCTGAGCTCCTCTCCCTCCTGTGTGCCAGGCATCCCCGAGGACTCCAAGGTAGAGGGACCGGCCTTCACGGATGCCATCCGCATGTACCGCCAAGCCAAGGAGCTGTACGGCACCTGGGAGATGCTGTGTGGGAACGAAGTGCAGGTGAGGCCCCGCGGGGGCTGCAGACAGGCTGTGGGGGGCGGGGGAGACCACGAGCTCAGATCTGGACGGAAGGGGTCAGTGCAAGCTCCATGACTGGTTACTTAGTTCACTCATTTACTGAGCACCTCGGGGGCCCAGGTACCATGTGCAGATGCAGCCCTGGCCCTCAGGAGCTCTCCGACTCCAAGGAGAACTGACATTCAAGCTGAATGTGGTGGCTGTAATCTCAGTACTGGGGGGAGGCTGAGGCAGGAGGATCACCTTTAGGATCACCACGTGGCCAACCTGATTTATACAGTGAGACCTTGTGTCACACAAATTTAAAAAAGAAACACATTACACACACACACAGGCACGCATGCACACAGCTAGAATGGGAGGGCATGGAGTGTGGGACATGGGAGGCCGCCATGTGCAAAGAGCCTGGGGCACGAGGTAAGCCTGACACTGTGAGGCACATGGAGCCAAAGGGCCAAAGCAGAGGAGAGGAGCTGGAGGGACCAGGCCAAAATAGAGAAAAATAGAGGTCACTGGCCTCCCTGCAAACCTGGCGCGGGCCTCTTGGTCCTAGATCCTGAGCAACCTGGTGATGGAGGAGCTGGGCCCCGAGCTGAAGGCAGAGCTTGCGCCGCGGCTGAAGGGGAAACTGCAGGAGCGGCAGCGACAGTGGATCCAGGTGAGCTGGGACCCGGGTGGGGTGGGGTCAGGCGCCGGGCCCTCGGCCCCGTGTGACACCGCTGCCCCCGCAGATCTCGGACTCCGCGTACCGAATGGTGTGTGAGCGGGTCAAGGTGCTCTTCGAGGAGACGCTGTCCAAGCTGCAGCGGGCCCGGCCCGCCATGGAGGCGGCCATCCGCACGGACATGGACCAGATCATCACCTCCAAGGAGCACCTAGCCAGCAAGATCCGAGGTGGGAGGCCAGCGCACGCCTGTGGCCACCGGCCCCCGAGGGCGCCCGGCAAGCTTCCTTTCTGTGTGTTGCGTGGTCCATGCTTGTTGATCATTTTTGAAAATCAGAATCAAGGCCTGGTGTGGTGGCCCATGCCTGCCATCTCAGCACTCAAGAGGCTGAGGCAGGAGGATCGCTGTAAGTTTGAGGCCAGCCTGGGCTACATAGTGAGACCCTGTCCCAAAAACAAAACAAAACAAAACAAAACAAAACAAAACAAAACAAATCCACCACCCTGTGCCTGCTAGGCAAGTGCTGTACTCCTGAACTACATCCCTTTTGAGCAGCAGTTTTCTTAGTTTCTTTCCATCAGTATCAGGTCCAGTCTCTCAGTCCTGTTACTTTTTAGTTAGTGTTGACACAGGGTCTCCCTACACAGAGCAGCTACGTGATCTTCCCCAGCTCTTCCTTTGCAGTCACCAAGCCTGGGAATGCAGCCACCGCCAGGGATCTCTGTAACAGCACAGTCCGCGTGTCTCCGGCATTGGGCCCTGGGCAGCCTGGGGTGGGTGCCCCTGGGTGCCACCTGCCGGGCAGCAGCCCCCCCCCCCACTGACCCGGCTCCTCCTGGCGCAGCGTTCATCCTGCCCAAGGCGGAAGTGTGTGTGCGGAACCACGTCCAGCCCTACATCCCGTCCATCCTGGAGGCCCTCATGGTGCCCACCAGCCAGGGCTTCACCGAAGTTCGGGACGTCTTCTTCAAGGAGGTCACCGACGTGAACCTGAACGTGATCAACGAGGGTGGCATTGACAAGCTGGGCGAGGTGCGCTGGGCCTGGGTTTGGTTTCCTTGGGGCACTGGCAGTGGGGGGGGCAGACAGAACCTGTAAGCACGCTGGGAGGCTGAGGCAGGAGGACCGCAGTGTGAGCCTGGGCAACTTAGTGATACCCTGACTCAGAATAAAAGCTACGAAAAGATCCTGAGATGTAGCTCTGTAGGAAGGTCCTGGTTCAGTTGCCAGTACTGGGGTAGGAGGAGGCTATAAGCAAAGGTCACGTGGAGATAGACAGGAACAGAGCGGTCCCAAGTCCTGGTGGGGGCCAGCAGTTAGGCAAAAGAAGGACTGTTACCTCCCTGGGAAGCTAAAATATAAAAGGCTTTAAGCTGGATGTGGTGGCATGCACTTGTAATCCCAGGACTCAGGAGGCTGAGGCAGGACGATTGCTGTGAGTTTGAGGCCAACCTGGGCTAAATGTGAGTTTAAGGCCAGTTTGGAATATTTAGCGAGACCCTGTCTCAAAAATTGAAAACAAACAAGAAAGCGTGAGTCAGGCGCCCTCCAAATGCAGTCCGCCCATCTCCCTCACTCGTCCTCAGTTACCTGGTGCTTGGAGTGAGTGTCCTCCCACAGTCCGCATTTGGGGACAGCTGGCTGCCCAGTTGCCCCCTAGCTGTCAGGTGGGGACAGAATCTGTCCCACGTCCCTGCTGCTTCCTTTGCACTTCCATTTGGGAGCCCACAGACAGTAAGAATCGTTGGAGACACAGAGAGGTCCTTAGATGCCATGAGAAGCCATCAGCTGATTTTGGAGCTGAAGATACGAGGCCCAGGGGAGGAGAGTGACTTGCCCGAGGTCAGCCAGCACCTTGGCAGGGATGAGAAGGTCTCCTTTCGGCTCTGCCATCCGGCCTGGGCCTCTGGGTTTATCCAGTGGGCGCTGACGCAGGAGCCCACGGCAGGCAGCCAGTGCCCGCTGATGCAGGTGCAGGTCTGCGGGCCGCTGTGCCCCTGGGTGGCCCCAGCTCAGGTCCCTGTGTCCCCCCGGCCTGCAGTACATGGAGAAGCTGTCCCAGCTGGCCTACCACCCGCTGAAGATGCAGGGCTGCTACGACAAGATGGAGCCGCTGCGGCTCGATGGGCTGCAGCAGCGCTTTGACGTGTCCAGCACCTCCGTGTTCAAACAGCGTGCCCAGATCCTCATGCGCGAGGTGGGCCCCGCCCCTCACTGCTCACGGCTGGCCCTGCCCGCCCTGCGCCTGCACCCGCCCGCCGGGTCCCCCCCACCGCCTGTGCTCCCCATCCTCCCGACCCAGGTCTGGGCCTTGACCCCCTTCCTCCCGGAAGCCGTCCACGCTTCCTGCCTGCCCCTTCCTGTGCCCACAGTAGACAGTGACCAGTGGGAGCGAGGGACACGCAGACTGTCCCATGCTCTTCCCCGACAGACCTGGGTGGGAGCTGGCTGGGGATCCCCCTCAGCGGCGCGCAGGAAGGGGCCGTGGTCACCCCAGCGGTGTCGTGCGCCCCGTGGTGTCCCTGCAGCAAATGGACAATGCGGTGTACACCTTTGAGACGCTGCTGCACCAGGAGCTGGGGAAGGGGCCCACGCGGGAGGGGCTGTGCAAGTCCATCCAGCGCATCCTGGAGCGCGTGCTCAAGGTGAGCCAGGCCCCGGCCGCGCCTGCAGGGGGTGGGGGGCTGCAGGCGGCGTGGCCTCGAGTGCTGACCCGGGTCCCCTCCCGTGACCCCCGGCCATACAGAAATATGACTACGACAGCAGCACGGTGCGCAAGCGGTTCTTCCGGGAGGCGCTGCTGCAGATCACCATCCCCTTCCTGCTCAAGAAGCTGGCGCCCACCTGCAAGTCGGTGAGCGCCCACCGCAGCCTCGGGGCCCTGTGAGGGGCCGCCCACGTCCTGCCCTGCCATGCCCGGCCCTGACCCGTCTGCTGCCCACTGCTCTTCCCCACAGGAGCTGCCCCGCTTCCAGGAGCTGATCTTCGAGGACTTCGCCAGGTTCCTCCTGGTCGAGAACACGTACGAAGAGGTGGTGCTGCAGACCGTCCTGAAGGACATCCTGCAGGGTGTGTGGCTGTGCGGGGCTGGGGCGGCAGCAAGGGTGGACACCCAGGAGGCCAGGCGTGACGGTGCACGCCTGTCCTGCCAGCCCTCGGGAGGCTGAGGCGGGAGGGGCACTGAGTCTGAGGCCAGCCTAAGCTACCCAGCAGAGACGCTGTCTCAAAAGCAAAAACAGAAACGGTGCCCCGCCCCCGGCTGAGCTGAGGGCACTGGTAGCTGTGGCCTCCGGGGAGCGGCGCTGGCCACCTCTGTGCCTGTTTGCTCAGGTCTTTGGCTTTCCTGGGGGCTCACAGCCTGGGCTCTGGGCGGCTGGAGCCACAGTCCAGGCCACCCCAAGGGGAGGAGGCGGGCCCGTGGCTCGGCCAGCGTCCTGACCCCCTGTGTGGCCTGCAGCTGTGAAGGAGGCCGCGGTGCAGCGGAAGCACAACCTATACCGGGACAGCGTGGTGCTGCACAGCAGCGACCCCAACCTGCACCTGCTGGCCGAGGGCGCGCCCATCGACTGGGGCGAAGAGTACGGTGACCATGGCGACGGCGGTGGGGGCAGCCCGGGTCCTGTGGCCCCTGAAGGGGCCACCCTTTCGGAGAAGCGCCGGCGTGCCAAGCAGGTGGTGTCTGTGGTCCAGGATGAGGAGGCGGGGCTGCCCCTCGAGGTAGGCTCTGAGCCGTCCCCGGCGTCCCCAGCGTCCCCGGTGTCCCCAGTGTCCCCGGCGTCCCCGGACAGTGTCACCGAGATCCGAAGCCTTCTGTCCCAGGATCTGCAGGCTGAGAGCCCCCTGCTCAATGGGGCCCCCGCCCAGGAGAGCCCCCAGCCCGAGGCAGTCCCCGAGATGCCCCGGCATCTCCCGCCTGGGAAGGCTGTGGACCTTGAGCCCCCAAACCCCACCAACCAGGAGACCGGGGAGCAGGTGTCCAGCCCCGGTGGCTGCACCCCGATCCACACCACCTCTGAGGACAGCTCGGGGGTGCAGACAGAGTTCTAGGCGGGGCCCGAGCGGCCGCCTCCTTGGAGGCACCAGGGCCCTGGCAGGGGCTGCGCTCCGGGCCCACTGAGTCACTTTATGGGTGCGGCCCAGCCTGGGCCGCTCCTCATCTTCCCTTCTGTGGGCTGATTGTGGATGCAGGGTCTGGGTTCCAGGTTTCTCTTTGTGCTGGGGGTTCAGTGCAGCTGGAGGGGACTGGGGCGCTCCTCCATCCTGCCCTGTTTCTGGCACCTCCATTTCCCTGTGGGTCTTGTGTCCCGTCCTGGTCCTGTGTCTCGAAGGGAGAAGGATGGATGGGTGCAGGGCGCTGCTCCTGAGGTCTGGGAAGCTTGTGAATTGCCCTCATCCCACCAGGGCGCGCACTGGAGCCCTATTTCTGGTCCTGCTCCCCCAGGCTAGTTCCCCAGAACAGACTCGGCCCTGCCTGGCGGAGGGTGCTGGAAGAGGGGATCACCAAGCGGGGATGGGGGAGTGCTGTATGTGGTGCTGACCGTGAAGGGAGTGGGTGAGGGGCTGCAGGTGCAACAAGAAAGACCCGGAACGTGCTGGTGTGTGGCGAGAAGTGTGGAGAGACGAGAGTCGAGGTCGGGGTGTGAGCTATGGGGGAGGTTCCAGGCTGAGAGGGCAGAGTGTGTCTTGGAAAGTGGGGGACCTGGGGGACTCTGCACACATCCGTTTGTCCCAGTCCCCGCCTGTCTCCAGCCCACTGCCTGGCATCCAGCCTGGTCTTGGGGTTCCCTGCCCCCTGCCCTGTTCGTCTTGGCTCACATTTTGGGCGGGCAGATTACTTGGAGGTGTAGTGTCACCTCCCTGCCACCTCCAAGGGACCTGGACAGGGCTCCTGAGGGCGAGGAGGGCATGGCCTCCGCTGCCTCTGAGCCCCCAAGTCACCTGACCCTGAAATTTGGGCCCCAGCTCTAAAAAGGCCCACATGAATCACCTGGGGCTTGGTGCGTCCCTTCCGCTGCTTGGTCCTGAGCGGGAAGGTCACGCTGAGGCAGCCCTGGGGTGGCAGCCCCCACCCAGGGTCCCGCTCGGCATCTTTGTGTTCCAGACCTGCTCTCCAGGGCAGGGGCCTCAGACCCACAGGACAGCATCGGGTGCTCAGGGACCCCCAGCGCCCCCTAGGCCCAGTGTCGGCTGTATCACTAACTTCTTGGGATGTTCCCCTCTAGTGCCTTGGGGGTTTCAATCAGCCTTTCCGGATATGGTATTGCAAATACTATGCAAACTGTTTAAGCTTCTGCTAATCAATAAATGCTTTATTTAAAGTTGTTCTTGTGTGCTGGGGAGGGGGACAGGCTGGGAGTGAGGAGGGGGACAGTGCCTGGGCCAGAGACCATACAGGACAGTTTTCCTAAGATCAACTGGTTCAGTCTCAGTCTTGTTTTAGACAGGGTCTCACTCTAGCTCAGGCTAGCCTTGAACTCACAGTGATGCTCCTGCCTCAGCCTTGCGAGAGCTGGGATTACAGGTGTGCACCACCGTGCCCACCCCACAGTGAAGCGATTGAGACTCACAAAGGACTTGTCCAAGGTCATGGAGCTGTGGGTGACTCTGCTTCTGACGGCCTCTGCCCACCCTGGGCAGGCTGCTGCTTAGCATGGGTGACGGGAACAGCAGGGGCCTTAAAGCCAGTCAGGGCCCTGGGTGCCCCCCGAGTTGGATGCAGACAGCCACGCCAGCTCTTCCCAGACCGGGTCCCATGCTGGCATTTGGAGAACACACTGTGTTTATGTGGGGGGCAGGGGTATGGGGCAGCTTGGCTGAGGCTATGCTGAGGGTCCTGCAGCGGGGGCAGAGGCAGCCACTGTCGCTGATGTGCCATCAGTGGGTAACACACGTCCCTACTGGTATACTTGGCAGGCAGCCTGTCCTCTCCCTCAACAGCACTGAAGAAGTGCAGAAAATGGACGGTCAGGGTCCAAGGTTGGGGACCCTGCTGTCCTGGGCAAATCTCTGAGCATGGAGCTCCCCAGTTATAGAAGGGGGTGGCAGAGGTCCTAGAGCCCAAGTAAGGAGGGAAGACCCATAAGCCATTGTGCACCATAAAGTGGCCTGGCCCGCCTCAGTCTCTCCTCTTGGCCAGGCAGAGCCCAGGGGGAGGGACCCAGCCTGTCCAGGGGGTACTGGACAGCAGGACTCACACCGCGAGGGGCATTCACGCCGACGTCCTTAGCGCTGCAGGAGTCACGGCTCCAGTGAGTGGGGAAGCAGGGCCAGGGCGAGGGTCTTCCACTCCAGGGCCCGTCACCCCGCGCACCCCTACCCACCCTGCACCTCAGCTGAGCACTGAGCGCCCCCTGTGGCTGCTAGCCTAAGGGTGCCGTCATGAACCACACTCGCCGGACAGGCCTAGGGCTGGCCCTGAGCCCAGATGCCTTGAGCGAAGCTGCCCGTGACGAACGCACCCATCTCCCTGGAGCACAGGCACGCGCAGCTGCTGGGCTTCTGCAGTGACCCACGGATGCCCCGCGCAGGTCCCGCATGGGAAGCTTGCGGGCTCCGAACCCGCACTGCTGCATCCCCGTTCCGAGGTCTGGGCATCTGCCCGCCTCGGCCTTGGCTCGCCCGTCCAGCGTAACGACACTGGGGACGCAGCCTTGATCCACAGGGCACCACCGGTTTGTGGCCCAGGGGCCACTGCCACCCCTGGCTCTGGCTGCCCAGGCCCTGTCTCCCCACCCGGAAAGGGAGTCGGACAGCGCCCGCCCCCAGAGGAGCCAGGGAAGGAGCGCGCTTTAGGATTTATTGATGTCCCGCTCTGGGTCCAGCTGTGTGGAGGGGGCGGGGCATGTGCAACAGCAGCAGAGGGGAGGCTGGGGGCCGGGCCTGTGCAGCTTGCCCCTTCCCGAGGTGTCCACCTAGCCCAGGCAAGGGACAGCGGGGCACAGCCCACACTCTGGACCCTGCCTCACTGCCGCCGTGAGCTGCCTGCCTCCTGCCCAGCGTTCAGAGCGGCCGTGTCGGGGGTCAGGAGCGCCCCCGCCTGGCCCGGATGTGCGTGGCAGGGAGCTGCGGGGTGAGCCGGCTGTGGACCGCGGCAGGCATCGCGCTCAGCTGCTGTGGTAGATCCGGAGGCTCTGGGCGATGTCCCGGCGGCACAGCGGGCAGGTGCGCAGGGGCTGGCAGCACTGCTGGCAGCAGCAGACGTGGCCGCAGGGGAGGAAGACGGTCTGGGCCTGCGGGGAGGGACAGTGCAGCGTGTGGGTCACCGGCCTGGCTCTCCCAGAGACGCCGCTGAGCCAGGCCCTGTGCGGTTTGTCTTAAAAACCTGGTGGAGCTGGGGGCATAGCTCCGCGGCACGGCGCCGGCCTGGCAAGTGCCAGGTCTTGAGTTCAATTCTTGGTTCAAAAAAAAAAAAAATCTGGTGGAGCTGTGACCAGGAGCCAAACATCACAAGACTATGCCAGTTTTGTGCTGATTTCTCTGTGCTATGTAAATAACACATGAATAAATTAAAAATAAAATAAAAATTTAAAAAATAACACAAATACCCACACCTTCCGAACTTTCTAATTTTCCTCCTATCCTTTCTTTTCCCTTCTCTTCCTTTTTGGTTTGTTTTCCAGTAGTGCTGGCAACTGAACAATGAGGCTTCACACTGAGCCACATGCCCAGGCCCTCCACTTTTTATCTTTCTGAGACAGGGTCCCACTATGCAGTTCAGGCCAGCCTTGAACTCAGAATGAAGCCCAGGCTGGCCTCGAACTCACAGCAATCGTCCTGCTGGGATGATAGGTGTGTGCCACCATGCCCGGTTTAAAACCGAGTCTAAATAAAGGGAAAGCATGTTGTTGATATTTGATGAAATGAGAAATTTCCCCAGTGTATTTATTAAACTGGAGAAAAAAATCCTTATAAGAAAAGAAAAAAGGTGCAGAAGACGATGTTAGTGGTGATCCAGTTTGCGTCATGGGACCCTGGGTCCCCTCGGCTTCCTGTATTTTTTATTGTGCTGTATTTTCCAAAATGCCTGGTAAATATATATATGCAACTAGAGCAAACTCACTCGAAACCACCCATGTGCCTGCAAGTGCGGGCTGTGGCCAGGCCCTGCAACCCACCAGGCCCCGTGTCACCCTGCTTACCTCCCGCTCCAGGCACACAACGCACTCCGAGACCTGCACCTTTGGCTCTGCGGGAGGTGCGGACGGCCTCACCGGTTCTGCAGGCTCCAGGGGTGCTGTCGGTGGCTCCAGGGTCTCCACGACCTCCCCTTTGGGGGGTTTCAGCTCTGTGGGGACCAGAGGGACTGAGTCAAGGGCGCATCCCCGACTTTCCCAACCCTTAGGAGCTGCCCTGGCACTGCCTGCTGTAGAGACGGAGCCAGGGACTCGGTCTCCTGCCTCTGCCCCAGCCTCACTGTCCTAGTCCATCTCAGGACGGGGATGGTCCCTGACCTTGCTAATTGGGACCGCTCATCCCTGACTCTTCATTGCCCCCTGTGGTCATTTCCAGAGCTGGGGATCCGAGGCTCTGAGAGGGAGGTCACTGTCCTGGGGCCACACCGCCATCTAGCGGTGAGGCCGCAGAATGGGCGCCCTAGGCTGGGGGCGGAGCTTCTGCCTCTGGCTGTCCGCAGCGCAGAGCCAGAAGGCCCAGGGGGCTGCCCATCAGGTGACGCAGAAGCCGAGGAGCCCTCAGCTCCCAGGAGTTGCTCTGCCCTGGAAGGCAGCAGCCAGCAACGCCACACTCAGCTGGGCCCCCGGGGTCGGTACCTGGCTGGACCCTGGCCGTGTCCCACAGCTCCCGGGCCCTCTGGAGGATCTCATGCTGCAGTCCGGCCTCTGACACGCCCACCTGTGTCGGTGCGAGAGCAGACTGAGGCCAAGGCCCTCCCAGCCCCTGGCATCAGCCAAGGCCCAGAGGCTGACAGTCATGAGGCCTCTAGGCCCTCAGAGGGACCTTGAGTCTCTCGCGACAGTGCCTGATGGAAAGGTGGGTCCTCCCTCCAGGCGCTGCTGGGACCGTTCAATCGGGCAGGGAGCAAAAGCAGCTCAGCATGGAGTCAGACACCGCATGGCATTGTCACCATCCTACGTTGAAGGGTCAATGACATAATTCAGTGGGTGCTCATTCGCACCCAGAGCACAGCCAGGGCTGAGTCAGCACTGTGGTTGTGACTGTAAAACTGGGGAGGGGGGTAGGATGGGGGCCGAGCCAGATGATCCCCAGGACTTGTGTTGATACTGCAATTTGTTTCTTATTGTTGGAGGACAAGGTCTTACTGTGTAACCCTGGCTGGCCTCAAACTCTTGGAGATCCTCCTGTCTCAGCCTCCTGAGTGCTACAGGAGTGCACCAGCATGCCCGGCTGATCTTACAGTTTGAAGGCCCGATCTGAGCAAATGGGGCTATGTGAGTTCAGCAGGGCCCACACCCCTGGGGTCCTTAGGCATGGGGGATACACAGAGGTGGCTGGGGCAGATGGGCGGGCTTTCTGACCACTGGACACACGGAGGCCCTGGGCCACTGGGTCATGCCAGGCCTCACTGCAAGCTCAAGCAAAGCAAGTTGCCCCAAGGCCAGGCTAGTGCCCTCCCCTCCCCCAGGGGCCGCTGCGGTCCACCTTAGCCAGGTCCCCGGGGCTCATCCGGCTCAGCATGTCCAGGGAGATTCGGTGGTGGGCCAAGATAGGCAGGTAGTGCTCAGCCGACAGCTCCACCAGGAGGGCCACCAGCTGGCGCTCCATGCCCTCCTCCTGCAAGAAGGACCCCAGAGAAAGGTCAAGGCTACCTCCAGGGGAAGCAAAGCAGAAGACCTCAGTGACTGCTTCCCAGAGGAAACTCAAGGTGTGAATACAGACCATACAACACAGGGCGCGGGAGGGGTCTTTGTTTTCTTTTGATGGCAATCCTCCTGCCTCAGCCTCCCGAGTGCTGGGATTACAGATGTGCACCATCCTGCCCCCAACTTCGGTTTTGCTTATAAATTTGAAAAGTGTGCCGGTACGTGGGGAGGAGGGAAAGCGTGTGCAAGCACAGGTGCCACACCCATCGCTCACTATTCTTTCTGTCCCTGCACAGACCTGGCACACAGGTCTTCGGGAAGATGATGCAGGTGACCCAGCATGATAGGCACCAGGTTCTCACCTGCAGTCTCAAGGACAATGGCTTCTGGTTCAAGAGCCGCTGGTACTGAATGAGCCAGTAGTTCTCCTGCTTGGTCTCGCTTTTGGCTTCTAACTCCGCCTGCCACGGACAGAACCAGGCAACGTCAGCTACAAATTGGGAAATCGCAACTGTGGTGGCAGTGGCCAGTGCCTCTGAGGAATGTCTGGCTCCGCAGCGTCACCGAGGAGGCTCTGGCCATGTGTCCCATCACTCAGGGTCCTCACCGAGACACCAGGCTGTGCCCATGCTGCCAAGCATGACCTCAGGGCAGGACCTAGAGCTGCCCAAGCCACACTCCTGGGCAGGGGGCGCCCTGGGCCTGGGCGGGACTGCTGTTAACTGCTCGTAAGCTGTCTGCAGCCACCTTTGTCCTTGAGAGCTCGGGTGGTGGTGCCACAAGGTTCTCACTCAGGTCACCCTCGAGCCTGGCCTTTGGCCATCAATGACCATTCATGGAGGGCTGGGATGAAGCAGGGAGCAAAGGACACCACTAGCCCCGGCAGCAGTGATCCCGGCAGCTGCCATTGGTCTACGGACTGCAGGGCTCCACACTGGGTCATTTATTTCCTCTTCCTGACTCTGAGATCCTGGCTGGGGTGGGGGTGGGGGGTCAGGGGTTGGGCTGCCATCACCCCAGTCTCAGACCCAGCTGCCCTTGGCGGTCCCTCCTGGACCATGCCTAGTGGCTGCACTGTAAACACACCTCCTTCCTGCGCCCGTGACCCTGTCCTCCAGCAAGGAGCTGCTTCCTCCCAAGCAGGAATGAGAGGCCATGGCATCTGTGTGGGGCTTCAGAAGGGACTGGTCTCACCCGGGGCACATCCCAGCCCCGGATGGAGCTGGGGAAGTTTTGGGCATTCACCAGGACACAGGAGAGATCTGGGCTTTTCCCGGGCAGGGGGTCCCGGCCCCTGCACTTGTGGCTCAGGCGCCCCTGCATCTGCAGGAGATGTCCATGGAGGGGGCGGGGCCCAGCACCCCGATGCCCCAGGCTCAAAGCCAGCCGGGTGCACGGCGGGGCGGGGCAGCCTTCCCTGGACACAGGACCCGGCTCCCGAGGGAGCCGCTCGAGCTGTTCCCAAAGCCTCCGCCAGAGACACTCGAGCGGGCCTTGCTCACAAAGGCTGACACACTCTAGGGCCAGAGATTTAGCTTAGTGGCTTAAGCGCCTGCCTGGCAAGCGCAAAGTCATGAGTTCAATCCCCGGTACCAAAAAAACCCAAAAAAACAAAACAAAAAAAGGCTGACACACTCGCAGTGGGCTACATGTCCAGCACCACGGCCTGGGCATGGAAACACCACCACACAGAGGTGAAAACGGCGGCCTGCTAAGGGGACAGGCCTTCTCAGGGCCTGGTGCATGCTGGGCAAGTGTGCTACCAGTGAGCCAGTCCCAGTCTTTTTTCCTTCTTTTTTGGAGGGGTGATGGTAATGGGGATTGAATGTTGGGAGGACTGAGCTATATCCTTGGCCTTTTAAAGTGTTTTTTGTTTTGTCTTTTTTTTTTTAAATCTTTTTGAAACAGGATTTCACTATGCAGTTCAGGCTGGCCATGAATTCACTTTGTAGCCCAGGTTGGCCTTGAACTCACAGTGATCCTCCTGCCTCAGCCTCCTAAATCCTAGGATTACAGGCATGAGATAGGGTCTCGATCAGTTACTCAGGTTGGCCTCAAACTCAAGATTCTGGATCCATCTGCCTGAGTAGCTGGGATTATAAAGCCTGTGACACCATGCCTGGAAATTTTCTTTCTTTTTTTTTGAGATTCGGTCTCATGGTGCTGCCCAGGCTAGTCCTGACTTTGAGAGTTCAAGAGATCATCTTGCCTCAGCTTCCAGAGCTGCTGGGACTAGAGATAGGCATCATCACACCCAGATGGAGTATACACCATTTTATGTTGAAAAGTCATGTACGTTCAAACTATGGTGGTGTCTATTTGTAATCTCAGCACTGAGGGAGGCTGAGGCAGGAGAATTACTGCAAGTTTTAGGCTAGCCTGAGCTACACGGGGAGTTCAAGGCCAGCCTGAACTACAAAGTGAGACCCTGTCTCAAAAAAACACAATTAATTAATTCAGAAAAAAGGCACGTGTATGCCAACCACGACGGTGCACGCCTGTAATCCCAGCACTGAGGAAAGCCGAGGCAGGAAAATTCCAAGTTAGATCGCACCTAGGTGGGGCTGGGGATACAGCTTAGCAGGTAAGTGCTTGCCTGGCAAGCTCAAGGTCCTGAGTTCAATTCCCAGTACAAAAAGAAAAACAAAGGGAAGGGCTGGGGATAGAATTCCGCAGTAGAGCAGCCCTGGCTTTGATCTTCACTGTGGGGGTTAAAAAGGAGACATACAAATACTCAAAAATAGACGTCACAGTGTTTAAACCACACACCCAAACGGTAGCAACAGAGAACTCAGAAGTGAAACACCAAAGGGGACCCCGCACATGCCCAGAGGCCGAGCACGTACCAGGAGGTCCCTGAGTTCTTCCTCCCGCTGCTTCTTCTCTTTGAGCAGCTGCTGGAGCAGGGAGCTGAGCACCCAGCGCTGCTCCGCGACCACCTCCTGCAACACAAGACCCGGCCCGGGCCGCCGTGAGCGCGGGCGCCGGAGTCCGCATGCGCGGTGGCAGGACGGAGCCGAGCAGCCCACCGTGGTGCTCGCTCGCTCGATTCTCAGCTCTGCCTGCGCCTGCTTCTAGGCTGAGTTGGGGAACAAGACCCAGAGGCCCCTCTGCCTCCGCATCCTGCCCCCTCCCCTCCGTGCGCCCCAAAGGCCCAGCATGGGACCCTCGAGGCTGATGACAATGGAGTGGTGAGAAACATCAAACAAAAGAAATGACAAGCGGTGTCTGGGTGACCACAGGGCACGGGGCGGAGTGGGGGGCGCACAGCAGGGAGGGAGCCCCAGGCCGGTGACAGGGTGCCACCACGCAGGTGGAGTCCACCAGGGTCACCTGCGGCCCTCTCACCCCACCAGGTCCCAGGCCCCAGCAGCAGGCTGGTGGCAGCAGCCTCAGGGTAACCCCAGCCCCTCCTCTCTGAGGACTGGTTTGCAGCTCACTGAGGGGCTGTGTCACCTCCCCTTCTCCGACTCTCTGAAGTGACACCTGAGGGCACCCAGCACGTGTGACAACACCACTCAGGCTGCAGCACTCTCCCTGAACACAAACCGGGGACGGCGGCAGAGGCTCTGCTCCAAGCCTGGCAGACACCTGTCCTCACACCTGGCCGTGCGATCCCGCCCTTGGCATGCATCCGGGGGGCCCGAGGTCCAGGGAAGGAAGAGGGCCGCCCCTCCACCTGCCGAGGCCACACAGCAAGGCCTGCACTGCCGTCCCCATGAGTCTGTGACCAGGACCCAGCTCAGAGCCGCTGCCATGCTGCCACCCTTTCCCTCCAGACAGCCCTGAGGTCCAACCAGAAGCACCGCTGAAGGAGGGGGAGCTCAGCAGCCAGGGCACCCCACAAAGGAGATGAGAGATGGAGGGGTGACCAGGTAGGAAGAGGGGGCCTCGGCAGTGAAGCCCTCCTTCCTCTGACCCTCTCCCTAGCTCCAGCCTCTTGGGGACTGGCGCCTGGTGGCCCTGTCTGTATGACCCGGGAGCCCGGCCCTGGTGGGCCCTGAGCAGTTGTGGGGGGCCTGGGGGGGGGAGAGTGGGTGGAGCCAGGGAGCCCTACATACCTGCAGCGTCTCAGTGTCCAGGGACTTCCTCTTTAACTCCAGCTGTGTCAGCTGCAATAACTCAGTTTCTATTAACCTAATCTAAACAGAAGAGGAGACGGGGGATTTATTCACACTGACCACGGTTCCATGCTGCCCTGTGACGGCTGGGGCGGGGGTGTCTAAAAAAGCTTTTGGAGAAGATGCATGGGATAAAGAGAGGGCCAGGGACAATGAGGGACAGTCCCAGGGGTTACCACGGAGCTGCTGCCTGCCAGATTCTCATGCTGCCTCTAGGGAGCTGTCTCCAGCAGCAGAGGGTAATGAAAAGAATTGAGTATTACTAGCAGTAGGGGATATTTGTTGAGCATCTACGGAGTGCTAGACCTGTGCTGATATTACTACACAGCTCAGGTTGGCCTTGAACTCTCAAGGCAATCCTCCTGCCTCAGCCTCCTATGTGCTGGGATTATGGTAAGGACCACCACACCCAGCTCTACCTGCATCCTTTCAGCAGTTCTCCTGCTGGGTTTAGGAGGCATCGCTGCCTCCACTATACAAACAGGGAAACTGAGGCTCACAGAGGTGAAGGGACTTGAGCGAGGACGCAGAAGGAAACCTCAGCTCCAGGTGCAAAAGGTAAGAGCTGGTCTAGGGGCTAAGCGCTCACTCTCGGGGTATCCACCCTCTTCCCACAACCTTCTTCTGTCCCTGAGTCCCTCTGACCCCATCAACCCCTGGTCAGAGGAATGAGCTTCATGTCTGGCAAGGTGGGATTGAAATTAAAGTGGGAAATAAAAAGGCAAATTGACTGTGGTCAAACAAGAAAAGAATAAAGAAACTGAAAAACCATGCAACAGTGTGGAATTCAGAGTGTGCTGGGTACGATGCCATTAGCTTTCCTGCACCCCGAAAGCCTGCTCCAACCGCTAGCCCCAAGAGACGCAGGCAGCTCCTCAGGCCCAGCATTTGGCCTGCCCTGGACCCTGAGGCCTCAGCAGGGTCTGGACAGGAGCATGGCCCCTCCTCCCAGGCTGAGGTTGCCCCGTGGCAGACGTCAGGACCCGCGGAGGCGCTGGGTGGCCCCTGCCCACCCCGGTGGGGATCCAATCTGCCCAGAGAAGCTGCTGTCCAGCCTGAGCTGCTGTGGACCCAGGGCTGAGTCGGCCCAGTGAGGGAGCTCTGCTGGGCACAGGCCACCCGAGCGGGCAAGGCCATGCAGCAGCACCGCCCTGTCCCTGACCCTGGTGACCTCGGTGACGGGCCACACTTGCTGGGTGGGACTCTGGCTGGGCCTCTGGCTGGGCAGCAAGGAGCCACCAGCAACCCTGCAAGCAGAGCGTGGCGTGAGATTCCAGCCTCACCGGCTGCCGCCTCTTCAGGTCCAGGACTGCCCCGTCCCTCACCTGGTTCCTGATCTGCCGGTGCATCTGGTCCTTCTTCACCTGCAGGGCCTCGAAGGCCGCCTTCTGCATCGAGCTCTGAAACACAAACCACATCTGGATGCTCAGTGCCTGTCCCCTCTCTGGCTGTCCCCTCAGGCCAGCTGAAGAACAAGATCTCCCTGAAAAATGCCTTAAGTGGGAGACCTGTGAGTTTAAGACCAGCCTGGGCTGCAGAGTGAGCCCAAGGCCAGCCTGAACTAGGCAGTGAAACCCAAAGAATTGAAGGGATCACCACGGTCCCGGACGTAGCTTCTCTGGCTCTCACGAGAACCTGCAAAGTGCAGGCTCAGGAGGAAGCTGGCAGAGGGCAGAGAGCAGAGGGCAGAGGGCAGAGGGCAGAGGGCAGGTGCCCCACAGAGGGTGGACTCTGTGACCAGAGGCCCTTCACCCGCTCCCTGCCCTCTGGCCCCAGGGGCCTAACGTCAGGAAGCCTCCTGGGGCCGCTGCACTGCCAGGGGCAGGGCTCACCTCCTGCAGGATCTGGCTGATGGCTTTGTTCTGGTCCATCTGCTGCCATGCCAGGATCTGCTGGAACCGCTCGTCCATCTCAGCCATGCTGTGGGGAGACAGCATATTCGCCTACTCTGCACACCGCGCAGGAGGAGACCACGTGACCATTTATTCGTTCAGCAGTGATGCTGGGAGCCAGGCCTGGGGCAGGAGCCTGTGATGCCAGCTCTCAGAGCGGGCTGAGGCAGGAGGAGCTCAAGGCAGCCTGAGTTACACGGTGACTGCACGGAGGAAATGTTCTGGACCCGTGAGCCCCTCAGCTGGCTGGGACAGGGGCACTGTCACCCTGGCTGTGACCTGGGCTCGGCCCTCCAGAAGAAGGCTGTGGATTCTGGTACAAACCTGTGACCCTGGTACAGTCTTGCTTTTGTTTCCAGCTAATAGTTGTTTGTTGGGTCAGAAGTGGCAGGGTTATGCTCATCGGAGCCTCTAACAATCCTCTAGGGAGCTAGCAGATTTTTCTGATAAGAAAAATTTAAGGCTCAAGGAAGGTATAAGGGTTTACCTGACATCCTCAGCAATTTAGAGACTTAACAAGACCCTGTTTTAAAATTGAAAAAGGAAGCGAGTGTGGTGGACTGTGCCTGTAATCCTGCTGCTCTGGGAGGCTGAGGCAGGAGGATCACAAGTTTGAGCCCAGACTTGGCAGGTATCAGCAACTTAGTGAGACCCTGTCTCAAGGTGAAAAATGGCTGGGGACATAGCTCAGTGGGAAGGTCCAGGGTTCGAACCCCAGTACTGGCCCCCATAATGGGGAATGACTGTGATCACTCTGTCATTGCCCCACACTGACACCCAGGGTCCGGCTAGAAAAACGAGGAAGGCCGGGCACCTCTTGTCCCTGCAATGTGGCCGAGGCTGGGGTGGCTCCGGAAAGGGGGTTCCAGCTCCCGGCTCTCACCCGTCTGGGGCCCACACCAGCACCCTCAAGCCCTCACCTGGGACTCGGCTTCCTTACCTTACCTGGAACAGGCCTGCTGGACCAGGCTCTGCCTCTGGGACTCGTAGGCCATCTGGACGAGCCGGCTCTTACAGCTCTCGGTCAGCATCTGCTGCATGGCGGCTGAGGATGGGGTGGGTGGGTGAGGGCGTTGAGATCCAGGGACCCAGGACAGGCCCTGAGGCCCCGAGGCCCCACCCTCATTGCCTGACAGTCACCCTTAAAAAACGGCAGCTGGCCTTGGACTCACAGCGATTCTCCTGCCTCAGCCTCTCGAGTGTTGGGATTACAGGAAGGAACCACTACGCCCCCGGCTGAAAAGCCTGACTTCTAAAGACAAAAGTGACTCGGGCTTGGAAGGCTGAAAACCATAACCATCCAGCAGCAGACACAAAGTCTTCTACAGCGGCGGCACCCAGAAAGGCCATGTTTCAGTAAGTATTCTTCCAGTCCATTTTTATACACAGTTATGGGTTTTAAAAGATTAAAATGAGGGCCGGGGATTTAGCTCAGTGGCTTAAGCGCCTTCCTGGCAAGCGTGAGGTCGTGAGTTCGATCCCCGGTACCAAAAAAAAAAAAAAAAAAGGATTAAAATGAAAGAACTGAAAGCAGGGATTCACTGGGTGTGCTCAAAATAAATATAAAGGCTTGGGGGGCCGTACGGGGAGGTGTATGCCTATAATCCCAGTGCTGGGAAGGCTGAGGCAGGAAGGTCTGGAGTTTGAGGCCTGCTGAGCTATATAATAAGCTTAAGTGCAGCCTGCACTCCACGGCAAGGCCCTGTCTTGAAAAATGAAAAATAATAAATGAGTAATAAAGGAAATCAACAGGTATCATACTAAACACTGTTCCTGTCACTTTTTATGACCATTTGCCCACGTCGGCAGGATGATGTGACAATAATGGCTACAGGGGACTTTGGTACCCGGATAACCAACATCTGCTTAGATAATCTATACTGAGGAGTCGGGCTTTTTGAAAAACTTACTACATGATACGTCATGTTCTTGCTCAAATGCCTCTGTGAACATCTGTTGGTCTGTCTGACTGTTTTCAGACAGGGTCTCACTATGCAGTTCAGGCTGGCCTTGGACTCGCTATGTAGCCTGGGCAGGAGGATCAGGCTGGCAGTGATCCTCCTGCCTCAGCCTCCCCACATTCGGGGATTACAGGTGTGCACCACCACACCCAGCTTCCTGATTCTATAGGTAAGAACACGGAGGCTCAGGAAAGCGAGGGACCGTGATGTCCCAGGGACATTGGGCTGCTGTCCTCACTGGGACTCTGATGCCAAGCTTTACCTGACCTAAAACCCGAGCTCCTCCACGGGACATGGCCACCCCTCCAGCGCTAATACCGCGCCCTGTACGTGTGCCCAACAGAGAGGGCTGCCACCCGCCACCCGCCACCCACCACCCACCACCCACGTGCTCTCCCGGGGCCCGCGCCTCCCCATCCCAGACTCACAGGCGATCTCCCGTCGCCGCAGGTTCTCCGTCTCCTCCTGGGTGATGGTCATCAGCTGCTCCATTCTTATCCTAGGAGAAAATCCCCCGGTTCCTCGGCAAACACTGTGCCCACCAGCTGGCCGCCACCTCTCCCCACAAGGCCCCCAGAGAGCCGCCCGGGAGGCCCCGCTAGCCTTGGTGTGGGACACCACCATGCATCAAAGGATGAAGGTCCCTTAGGAAGTGCCCAAGGGCACCAAGAGCCAAGCACCGACACAGTCCCCACAGGCAAACGGGAAGGTGCCACAGCACTGGCAACCCAAGGCAGTCAGCTCTTGGCCCCTGCCTGGTGGTGATGACCGTGTCTTCTGGAAGATGGGGTAGTTCTTCTCCTTCAAGCCCTTTGCAAACTTCCCTCAAAAAGAGTCACAGAAGCAGGACATGGTGGCCCATGCCTGTAATCCCAGCACTCCGAAGGCTGAGGCAGGAGGATGGCTGAGAGTTTGAGGTCAGCCTGGGCGACAAAGTGAGTTCAAGACCACCCTGAACTACAGAGTGAGACCCAGTCTCAAAATACAAAAACCAAACTTAAAAAAACATCATATAGGTTTGGTGTGTGGTACACATCTAGAATCCCAGCAGTCTGGGGGGCTGAGGCAGGAGGATCCACAGTCTGAGCATAACCTGGGCAATTTAGTGATTTAGCAAGACTGTCTCAAAAATTTTTTTTAAAGGGTTGCAGATGCAGCTCAATGTAAAGGCCTTGGTATCAATCCCTAGTATTAAAAAAAATCACATAAACCATCAGGGTATATTCAGAGGTCACTCACTGACATGTCCTTTATAAGTAATTACAAAAGACTTTACTGACACAGAGGTACCTAAAAACGTTATGAGAAAATTACATAGTACAATACTTTCTGGCTATTACAAATAATGAGTTTTTTCTGCCATGTAAATATATCCGTGATTAACTGAAAATTTATCCCTATAATCCCAGTACTCAAGAGGCTGAGATAGGAAGATCACTTCGAGTTTGAGGCCAGCCTGGGCTACATAGTGAGACCCTGTCTCAAAAACAAAACAAAACAAAACAGGAACCTGGAGGTGGTTTTGCACCTACAGGAGGATATGCATAGGTTATGTACAAACACTTTCCTGTTTTTTACTTAAAGGACTTGAACATCTGGGTTTTAGAACCCTCAGGGGCTCTTGAACCAATCCCCTTCAGATTATAAGGGATAAATGTATTAAATAAACTCCATAAATGTGAGTTTTTTCTACCTTTTTCTTTAGACAGAGTCTCACTATGTAGCCCAGGCTGACCTCCAACTTGTGGCAACCCTCCTGTCTCAGCCTCCCAAGTGTTGAAATCACAGTGCACTACCATGTGCGACAATTTTTTCTGACTTTTTTTTTTTTTTTTTTTTTTTTGCGGTACTGGGGATTGAACTCACGACCTCACGCTTGCCAGGCAAGTGCTTATGTCACTGAGCTAAATCCCCAGCCTTTTTCTGACTTTTTATACAAGAAATAATCTCCACAGTCCGTCGAGCCTTGCTCACGCTGACTCTTTCTCTGGAGTGCACTGCTTCGTGGCCTGGAAGCCCTGGTTCTTTCTGCCTCGACACTCTCTGAGGGGGCTTCTGGGCCACTTCCTGACGCACCCCTCGGAAGAAGGCAGCCACGCTCCCCAAACCGCACCCTCGGAAGGGCTCTTACCGTTCATTTTCCAGTGACTTCAGAATCTCAGAACTTTGCTTTTGCCTGAGAAGAAAACCAGAGAAGGTCCCTGGGTTACCTGGGAGCAGCCAAGCCACTCACCTCACTGTGCTGACTGTGGCCGGGTGGGGACATTGGGGATGGCCCGGGAGTCCATCCCCTCTGGCCACTAAGCCACCCCAAGACCCAGGTTTCCTCAATCATGAAATGGGAATAAAAATAACCCACGAAGGCTGGGGATTTAGCTCAGTGGCATAAATGCCTGCCTTGCAAGTGCGTGGTTGTGAGTTCGGTCCCCGGCACCAAAAAAACAAACCAAAACAAAACAAAAAAACCATGAAGCTGGGCATGGTGGCACATGCTTGTAATCCCAGCACTCGGAAGGCTGAGGCAGGAGGACCACTGCAAGTTCGAGGCCAGCCTGGACTACAAAGTGAGCTCAAGGCCCGCTTGAACTGCACAAGATCAAAACAAAACAAAAAACACCCATAAAATGGGGATAAAAATAAACAAGTGAGCAAACTGTGTGGGTCATCTATAAAGAGTGACCAAGAAAATCTACACAAGGAGTTTGGCACAATAGCACTCAGCTGGGCTGTGGTGGTGCAGCCCTGTAATCCCAGCACTTGGGAGGCTGAGGCAGGAAGACTGCTGTGTGTTTAAGGTCAGCCTTGGCTAATTGCACAGCCCTGTCTCAAAAACAAAAGCAGCACCTAATAGACAGTCCTTGTCCTAAACTCAGTCAGGCACTCTGTAACTGACAGGAGATAGAGGATCTGGTGACCCAGGGACAGAAAGAAGGCAGCCTGACGCGCAGCAGGGGATGGAGCAATCGCCTGTTTCTGAAATCTCCCTGAGAGACCCTCGCTTAGAGACCGCAGGCTTCCTGAGATCTCTGTGTGACCCCTTCCTCCCCTGCCTCATCAGGACCTGCTTAGGCCTTCCTCCCTAGGGCGGATTTATTAAGCTCAATCTCACTCTAGGGTGAAGGGCTGACTACAGACAACAGGCTATTGGGTCAATGATCTCCAGTGGTCCAATGGTGGCAGGGGAGAGGAGGTGGCGGCCTCCACCTGGGCCCGGGAAGAGCCTCCCGCGGCCGGGCCTGGCTGGGCACTGACCTGCGGTTCTCCTGCAGCAGCTTCTGGATCCGGCCGGTGACGCTCTGCTCGGCCTCCTTCAGCTGCTGCAGCAGCCGCTGCCGCTCCCCGTCGAGGTAGCGCTGGTGCTCGCTCAGGCCCTGCTCCAGCCGAGACCGCTCCTGCGGCAGGAGGCGGGGTCAGAGCCGGCGGGACCGGGACCGGCGCCGGGGCTCCCGGTCCTTCCCCGCCCAGGCCCGCGGCGCAGATCGGCAGGCGGCGCCCGCGCACCTCCCGGAGCGTCTGCAGGACCTCGTCCTTCTGGCTGTGGCTCTGGCGCAGCAGCTGCGCGTGCTGCCTCTGCCCCAGCTCCAGGCGCCGCTCGAACTCCAGTTTCTCCAGCATCTTCTGCTCCTGCGGGGCCGCAGAGCCCGGTGAGCCGAGGCTGGGCCGCGGGCGCCAGCACGCAGGAGCCGGGGCCGGGGCCGGGGAGGCGTTTTCTTACCTTCCGCTTCTCATAGTCGGAGAACCTATTCTGGGGGTAGAAAGACGGCAGTCAGGATACCGGGACAGCGTGGTTCTTGCTGTCACATGCTCCAGAGTCCCGGATGCCCTGGCTTCCTGTCCACCCCAACTGCTGCATCAGAGCGGGATGTGGCCCGGGAGAGGAGGGGAGTCCGGGGGACCCCAGGATGAGACCACACGGCTGGACACTGGGGGAGGAGTGCGCCAAGACTGTGCTGGGAGCTGGCACAGGGCAGGCCTGGGGCTCTGACAAGAAAAACCAAGAAACCAGGCGGAGTAGGGCAACTGTAATCCCAGCACCAGGAAGCTGAGGCAGGAGGACTGCAGAGCTGAGAGGCCAGCCTGAGCTACAGAGAGCGACCCTGTCTCCACCAGGGGATTTAGCTCAGTGGTGTAAGCGCCTGCCTGGCAAGCGCAAGGTCATGAGTTCGATCCCCGGTACCAGAATAAATAAATAAATAAATAAAAATTAAAAAAAATAAGAGAGACCCTGTCTCAAAAACAAAGCAAAAACAAGAACTCACTGAAAGACAAAAAAGCCAAACCCACAGGTGGCTGGTGCTCCCTGTGACCCTGTCACGCCCTCGCCCGCCCACTGCTGTCGGAGATTGGATTGAGCCTTGGCGGGGACAGAGGAAGGCAGCACAGGCAGCTGTGCCACTCAGGCTGACCATCATGGACCGATCATGACCATCATGGACCGATCTGCCTGTAACCCGTCATGGGCGGTGCAGCAGGACAGGCCCCAGCCGGGTGGCCCCGGTAACAGCTCCTGTTCCAGTTCCGGTTGCTTTTGACTCTTAGAAGCGGCCGGTCACTGTGAGGCACACAGTATAAACCAGTCCCCCACTGCCAAGCCGTTCTGCCTCTGTACTTCCTGCTTGCTTACCCCACATAAGCCCAAGACCACCCGAGATCAGGGCCGGTATTTGGGACTGTTCCCAATCAGTGCCCGTGGACATAAAATAAATCTGCCGCCAACTCCTGGGTACGGCCTCGGTGTTTCTGCCTGCTGGTGCATCAGCACAGTGTTCTGCGCTACAGGAGACAAGCACATGCGCTGAGGCGGGGTCACCGAAGGCCTGAGCGGCCTGGAGTCTCTCTGAGGACTCGGGGTTTCCGTGGAGCCCCGGAGGGGAAGGCTGGTTTGGGAGGAGCGGCTGCCAGGGGAGGCCTTGGAAGCCAAGCCGAGCCTGCTGGTCTGAGCCGGGTGGGTTCTGGAGTGTGGAGGAATCTCTGACACATGCACAGACAGACGTACAGACAGACAGACAGATGGACACGTGTGTGCCAGCAGGCAGGCTCGCCTTACCTGCCACTCAGCCTCCTCCCTGGAGAACCTGTCTGGGGGTCCATCGGGGCTGTCCCGGGCATTGTCCACTCCATCTTGCTCCAGAACTGGCAGCAGGTACTGAGAGGGTGGGTAGTACTCCAGCCCGGACTCTGCAGGACATGGGACACATGGCTGCAGGCAGGAACCCAGAGCCGCCCCGCCCGTGCTCTTGTCCTCCCTACACTGGGGCCGCTGCTGAGTCACTATTCTCTCCCAGGCCTGGGGACAGGCAAGTGTCAGGCTCAGCCTGGAGAATCCAACCGAGGACGGGGACAGAAAAGGGCAGGTCAGCCCAGAGGTGTGGGTGCGGGGTCCGCCATCCCCACAGCTTCCTCTGTGTGTGTGAGGCCAGGCTGGAGGTGCCGAGCGCGGGCCACGGATGTTTCCTGTTGCGCTGTGTGTGTTTACTGTTGGTGTGAGGGCACTAAACGACCTGGGCTCTGCAGCACATACAGGAAGTCACCTGCCCACCCGCCGGAAAGCCGGTCGTAAGAAATCCTCAATGAGACGCTGTTAAAATACCCAGCTAAATGACATTACAGTAATACTGGGCTCTGCTGTTCATCAGAGAACGGATTTGATCTTAGGACTATTTCTGTGTGTGTGCAGGGCTGGGGACGTGGTAGGCAACTACTTACCACGGAGCCACACCCAAGACCCAGATTAGCAGGCTGGAGTGCACGTGTGTGGGTTTTTGAGACAAAGTCTCCCTTGGTAGCCTAGGCCAGCCTCGAACTTGTGGGAGTCCTCCTGCCTCAGCCTCCCAAGTTAGCCAGGTGGTCCTTGACCATATTCCTCAGGGCAATGGAAATAGAGGGCCTGTGACCCCACACCTTCCTGCTCGGTACACGGCTCAGCACAAGCCTGAGGGCTCGCAGGTTGTGTGAGTCCATTTCAGTGCTCACCTCAGGCAGAGTCCTGACCAGTATTATTTTCTGAGATGAGTCTCTCTAGGTTGCCCACACTGGTCCTGAAATCCAGGGCTCGAGAGAGTCTCCTGCCTCAGCCTCCTAAGGGGTGGTGTCACAGAGGTGGGCTGCACAGCCTGTTGGAAGCTAAGGCTTTTCAAGTTCCCGTTGCATCCTCTCCTGCTAATTCTTGGTAGTGATAGTTCAATGTGGGTCATTTTAGTGGGTATGCAGAAGTATCTCTTTGCAGGTTTTTTTTTTTTTTTAAGGGGAGTAATGGGACGGGATTTTACTACTTAGAAAGGGTGGTTTAGAGCTCTCTATGTAGCCCAGGCTGGCCTGGATCACCCAGTGATTCTCCTGCCTCAGCCTCCTGAGTGCTGGTATTACAGGCATGCACCACCATGCCTGACTCTGCAGTTTTAGTCTTTTCCTGTTGATTAAAATGATACGCAGCTCTGTTTTCAGATACCACAGGCCATCAGGACATTCTCTCGGGTAAGAGTCCTAGGCGCGTCTCTTGACAGTGTATATGTGTCCTGCAAATATCCTTTCTGTCCTTAAATGGCATCTTTAGGAGATCCACTCACTCCAGAATGGTTTCTGTACTAAAGCAACTGTCGGGCTGGGATTTAGCTCAGTGGCACAAGCACCTGTCTGGCAAGCGCGAGGTCATGAGTTCACTCCCAAGTACCAAAAAAAAAAAAGCAACTGTCCACTTCTGCTCCTTTGCTGCCTTTGCTGTGAATCTGGGGACACATGTGAGTCTCAGGTGTGTGCCAAAAGCCCCATGGGGGACAGGCCCCATGAGTCTCAGGTGTGTGCCAATGTCTGACCTGTCGAGGTGAGCCATACCCTGGAGCCCCACCTATGACTCTGTTTCCCCATGCAGTCACCCACTGTGCCCATTCTCCGAGCTGCCAGTCAGGCCCAGGGCAGCCTTTGGAGGTGGTGGGCGGCCCGCTGTTACCTTTGCAGAGGAACTGCTGGATGGCCGCGGTGCCAGCGCTGCACACCTCCGG
>PVJX010026209.1:0-26100 GCA_004027295.1 Dolichotis patagonum | reverse complement strand
GAAGACCTTACAAAACCGCTGAATAGTTTGAGAGGATAAAAATATAAATAGACAATGGCCAGACAACTTATGACAAAAGAATGCTGGCCTACACCTCTGCAGCAATCAGCATGGGAAGCCAAGTCACAACCTACACAGCAATTGGCCCAGAAAAGTTAATATTTGGTCAATAACTGTCAGCTTCCCTCACCTCCCTTTTATTTTGTATTCCCTGATTCCAACTCAGGACCAACCTGAGAAAGTCAAATAAACAAAGATTCCAGTCAGAGCACAATAGGTCCTCTCTCCCACTATTAATCTTTCTTAGCTTGCCTCTGTGTCTGCCCAAAGCAAGGGATGGTGAATGACTCTCTTCCTACAATCTTTGGATGGTGTATGTTCTCATTTATCCATAAGATTTTATCAGCAGAGTGTAATAATGAAAAGATCATTTTGTCTGCTATGTGAATACTAAACTAAAGAGGGTGGGACTGGAGGTAGGAAACCAGTCTGCAACTTGAATCTTGGGTAAGGTTTTGGTAACTGGTATAGATGACAGAGTATGGGGTTAAAAAATCAAGCAGTTTGAATGAGCAGGACCTAATGAGTGACTGAATGTAGTGGAAGACAAGAAGAAAGGTTAGAACAATCACCCAGACTGAGGGATCACATGAATGCTCTCACTAATTATGAAGACAAGGAATGCTGGAGGTTTGTGATGAGGTTGGAAATTAGTTAAATTTGGGGCACAAGAATCATGGAGTTAAAGTAATACTTAAAGATTTTGGGGGTAAATAAGATCAACTTATTACATTCATCTATTTATTTTACAGATATCTATTAGGTACCTATATGTCAGGCATTGTTCTAAGTGTTTATGATATGGTAATGAAAAACACAAAATCGCTTGCTTTCGTAAAGAGTTGGTGTGCTCTACAATATGTTTGGGAAGGGGAATCCCAGACCCAAACCATAACACTATTTAAAACAGAAGTGAAGCATACATTAAAAATGTACAAAATAGCTTGTGTATTTTATGTACTGCTTTAGGCAATAGTTTTCAAGCCTATGTCTCAAACTACATAAACTCAGTTTAGGGTAATTAAAATGGTTGATTTTAGGTCTAAAATAAGGAAAACTACATAAAACAGTTATCAAAAACACATATATCCAAGGTGGCATTTCTATATTATGCAATCTCCAGCTTTCGCTGTATAATTCTAGATAATCCATTAGCTTTAGGGTCAAAATAATTTTAGGAACTCTAGCTTCCTGGATAATGGATGATATTAATGTAGATAAACTATGTATTTTTCAATATACTGAATAGGTCACTGTGTGAGTTCTCTATTATTTTATTTGGTCTTTTCAATGGACATCAGCATGATTATTATATTTGCTGATTGAAGAAACAGTTGTTTTTGGCCACACAGCTAAGGGATGGAGCTGGCATAAACAACTAAAGTAGACTCCACCTTACTTTTAGCTACTGAGATAACTGTCTTTCAAGCACAGGCAGAGGACAGGTTGTCGAGGTGGACTTGTTTGAAAGCACAGCAAACATTTAGAATTCCAAAGGTCTTTCCTCAACTGACTGGAGGCAGAAGTTGAGAAAGTTATTATCATAACTACTACTAGGAATTCTAGAACCCATTCTATGAGCAAAGGAACCAAGTAACTATCTGTTAATTTCTCATTATCTTAGTGGTTTCAGTTGTAAAAGCAACCATAAACATACAAAAACAAAAGAACAAAAAAGAAGGCTGAGTGATCACTGGATTTCTCCCAGTTCTAAAATATTCCTATGCCATTTCTTTAGTTAGCAACTGCTTTTATTTTTTCTCAGTGTTTTAAAAAATGGAATTACTCTGAGTAGTATAGGCAGGAAAAGTAATGAAAGAAGAGAAATCAAAAGGAAAAGAGAAATACATAGACATACACACCACAAACATACTTCCTTTTTCGTACTTCTTACATTATCAACTATTTTTGCAATGGCCTGCTAAAAGGTTTTCTTTTTTCTCTTTAACCTGTGCTCGCCCATTTTTTCTTACACCTAGTAATGGAAAAAACGAGAGCCATTAGTTAACAAACTTCACCTACTTCTAGGTTTTGCTCCGAGCCTACGGCCACAGTGAACTGCGGTGAACTGCGGGGCTTTCTTATGGCCTTCGGGGTGGACACTAGGTTTGCTCAAGACTCTTCTCCCCACCTGGCTTGGAATATCTCCACAAGATGGATCAGGTAAATTCCCCGGACACTTATTGGTCCTCATACTGCAGCACTGTTGCTCTGCAGGTTACTGTGTGTCTGACCGTCCTCAGAGAGCTGGACCCTAATCCCACAGAAGCGGTCCCCAGTCAACAGGCCATTCCCATGGAGCTCTCCAAGCCCGCAGGATGCAAACCCAGGAGACGTGGTTCTGACGCAGCCTGAGACTCGTGACCTCAACAGGAATCCCCAAAGTGACCCCCGCACCGCTAATGTGAGACAGGGCAGAATTCTTCCTTAGGAATCATGGTTTTAAGCGCAATCATGGCTCTCCGGGGAGATCAGTGGAACCCTAGCATGAAAAGAAGAAATTGGGGTTTCTAAATATCTCCAGGTCCAAGCAAGTGTTTGCAAGTAGAAAATTTCAACCCAATCAGAGCTAGTTTTGTATTCATAACAGAAGCGAAAATAACAAAAGCAAACCCCAAGCCAAATACAATAAAAGAAATCGATTCTCTCTGCCAATTCTTTCTGACCCACCCTATAACAATTTCTAATTTTTTTTAAAACTATGCCTAATTTCTAATTTTAACAGCATTTTACCTCATTCTGAGTGTAGGCTTCAGTAGCAGCAAGTTTAAACAGGGGAGAATTTACCGCTATATCAAGATTATCACTTGAAAACAGAGATCTGCAGATGAAAGCCCATGGCAAACAAAGCCATCTGGCTGTCAAATAGAACTCTGCTGAGAATGAGTCCTTCCCTCCAGTTTCTTCATAGACCGTTTTTTAAAGAGCAAGCGGCCTCTCCTACTCTATTTAGCGGGATGCTCGCTCCACGAGGATGGCGCGGCAGGCGTCCCCAGACAGGCTGATGACGGCAGCCAGCACCCTCTGGAAGCGGCAGTTCCCAGAGGGTCGGCTCTGCGCCTGGAACCTGCACGCCGCAGGCTCCTAGCGTCTCCACCAGGCTCCACCAGGCTCCGTTTCCACCTTTGCTATCTGGAGACCCAGGCTCCGCCCCCACAGCACAGACCCCTGTCCTCACCTGCGTCTCTTCGTCCTCAGTCACCACAGCAATCACCGGAATGTGGCGGGGGCTGCTAGACTTGCTCCTGCCGCGGGGTTCTTGGCCCTCGGCCGTCGCCGCGGCCTCCCCAGTAGGCATGGCAGACTGGGGCTATCTGGTGGAAGGCAGCCAGAGGGCCGCTAGAGTCGTGAGAGGCCTTAGGGGTCTGACTGTGGCCTTGGCCGCCGCTAAACAGTCCGCATTGGCGTCGCAGCAGCCCACCCAGCCCCGAGACGCGGGATCCCAGGTGGTTGCCACCACGCGCTGGCGTTGCTAGGGGCGGGGGCATGGGCGGGGCCTCGGCTCAGTGTACGGAATCCCGAAGAGTCAGACTACCTCAAAACTCAATACGTCGTTCAACACTTGCGTGGCAGGTGAGGAGAACGGGAAGGGGGAGGGGATTTCTAGGTGTGCCAAAGGGACGCACGGCCAATGGAGACCTCAGTACAGATCAGGCTGCGGCACTCTAGGCGCCAAGGGTGTTTCAGTCTTGATCGTTTGCTCTGGGCCTAAAGCGGGGCTTGAGGAGTGCAGGGGTGGCAAAGGGTGGAATGGGATGCACTGGGGCGGGGGCGGGGGGGGGGAGCTGTGAAGGACGGATAGGGCTGAAACCTGAGACTACCTCGCCCCAGAAGTATGACCAAGCTCACCCAAATTCCCCAGGTTTTTACCACTTGTGTACCTTAGTGATCCAGCTGCACCATTCAACAAGGCATCCTATCCGTGAGCTTTGAGTCAATTCATTGGCTCTAGAGCAAGTTAGCCCTTCTTATTTGCGAGAACTGTTATGAGCAGTGACCTAAATCATGTTTGTTAGATGGTTCTTGGCACCTAACAAATACCCAGTATGGTCAAGACTATGATTTCTCTACTATTACTATTATGGTGTCCTGAATACAATGCAAGGGTCTAGATTTGAGTAACAAAGCCTCTGAAAATTAGTGAAAATTAGTGTAAGTGCATAAATCCAAATACAACCCTTTTTAATCATGTTATTTAAAAAAAAATTTGGGTAACCTTCAGTGATTCTTCAAGATTTAAATGTGTTTTGTGTCTTCCATGGAATGTAGACATAACAATTGCAATAATAAATAAATGTCACTTTGCTTCTCTGGGCTTTCCCCCTCAATGGTCGAATGAATGAGTTGATCAGTGATTTCTGTTTCTTCCACCTCAGACACCGAATGACATCTCTGGTCCTAAACAATGGAAGCACTTGGTGTGAACTGTAGTCAAAGAAACCAGGGTTCTTCAAAGGAACCATGAGCACTTCCAATCCTTATGTGCCTGCTGTATGTCTCCACTTTCCTCATTGTGGGCCTGTGAAACTGCTCAGAGGTTACCAAAGCTTATTGAAGTCTGTAAACATGTTTTGTCCTTATCCTGCTGTATCTGTCTGTAGCAGTTTGCATGGTAATGGCCTGCCCCTCTTGAAACTCCTTTGCCCAAGTTTCACCTTCTCTTTGGTTTTGTCTTTACAGCCACTCTTTGGTAACTTTACAGTTGCTCTTAGGCTTTGCACCCTGAGGCCAGCTCAGAAAGTCTAAGATTGCTATCACTGAGGCATGTGCCAAGTGTTTTGTTCACATGACTTTCATTGCTATTGAAAGGCCTAAGTATAGCAATCAAAAAGGGCCTGAAGCCACTTGGATAAACTCAATGAAGCCCTTGAGAGTGAAATTCAAACCAAAGCAATATGGTAGTGGAGAGCTAAAAACTGGATCAGTTGCTTGTTCTTTGTCAGTTGCTACACTGACATCTCAGGATAAGAAAAGATAAAGACTGCAAAGGACATATTTCAATATAAAGTACAACTTTTCTGGAAATACCATGTGACTGTTGTTTTTCAGCAATAGGCTGGAGCTGGTAAACACCCTTAAATTTCCGTGGTCCTGTAATAGAGTCTGACTCTATTCTTCAGACCTAATTGAAGACACTCTGAAAAATGGACAGTGGGATATTTTTATATTCACTATATAAGGCCTATAACTTTGGTCTGTCCTATATCAAGAATGCCAGTTCCCAATGTTTAATTGGTGTTACTGAAGAATTCCCACTTAGAAACTTGACTTTTCCTTCTCAGTGAAAACAGTGAAATTATTCATGGCTGGGTTTCCTTACCTATAATGTTAATAGACTTTGCAAAAAAAATTTTTATAAATTTTTACAAATTTTTGCTCTGGGGGAACATGCTTTATTCATTGACAGGTGAGAAGTGATGAGAATGGTAGTTCTAGCATGTTCCACACTCAGTCACTTGGAGTGAATTACTTGCACTTTTCTAAAGGTGCCACACTTCCTGTAGCATTACTTTTGAATTCTGTTGTACAATCACTCCTTCGTATGCCTGAAGGACTCATTTCAGCCCCCTCTTGTTACTGAAAACAAAGGGTATTCAAGTCCCTTATACAACATGGCATATTTGTATATTACCTATGCACATTCAGCATATATTACTTCAGTCACCTCTAGATTATTTTTAATACATAATATAGATGAATTCTGTGTAAACATTTGTTGGAGCTGTTATTTAGGGACTAGTGACAAGACAGGAAGTATGTACATGTTCAGTACAGACTTGCTTTTTTTCCTGAAGTTTTTTGCTCCACAACTGGTTAGATGCACTGCTATGGAACTGATGGTGTAGAGATCAGACTGTACGCGCCAATCTGCAGATAGTGTCTTAGTTACTTTTCTTGCTGCTGAGACAAACTACAGGACACCCAAGGTTAAACAAGGAAAGATTTGTTTGGCGCACAATTTGTAGAGGTTTCAGTTCATAGTTGGCTGGCTCCAAGGCAGGGCGGCATAGCAGAGGACCATTGAAGAGGAGAATAGTCCATGGCAGGCAGAAGACAGAAAAGCAGTTAAGTAGCCAGCAGCAAGTGACAAGCAGTGACCCTCTTTCTGTCCCTTATATCCTCTCCTGGTTACCCAGTCACAACCAGATTGAAGCAATCTTAATCCTAGCACTGCACCATGAATCAGTTCCAGCACCAAATCCTTGACCCCAGCATTGTATACCCTAGATCCAGCCACCTCTGAGAAGTCCCACCTATGACCAAATGAGGCTTTGGGGGTATGGCTAGATACAAGGCATAACAGATGGCTAACTATGAAACTCAGCTTACCTGACCTTTTATAGAAAATTTTATCCATTCTATTAGGTGCCATGTTGTGTGACATTATTTTTTGGTACCTGCCACATATTTAATAATATTTATTGATTTTTGGTACACCAACACTTTTCTACTATTCAGATTCTTAAAAGCAAGGACAGTCATTCATATTCATATTCCAAGCCTATAACACAATACCCAGTGCTGTGGTTTTCAAAACTTTAGTGTAAGAGAATCATTTGGAGTGTTAGTTAAAAAAGACTCCTGAGCCGAATCCTCAGACTAACTGCTTCAGTAATTGAGGGTGAGGACCAAGAATTCGCATTTTTAACAAGTTCTTGGATGATATTGATACCACTTGTCTGGAAATCATACTCTGGGAGCTCCTGGTCTGGCATGAAATAAATATTAAATATTTCAAGGATTGTAAACTTCTATTTGATCTGAAACCAAGTTAAAGCATTTCATAGGTTACTCAGAGTAAGATAAACGCTTGAGGATCTTGCAAATCAGAATGTGGGTGTTGGTGTAACTTCCTGCTTCGATATTGCCTAGCCATACAAACTTCTGGTTTTCCTGAGCTGCACAGAGTGAATTGTCTTGGGCTGCCTGGAAAATATATAATATATTTAATGTGTATCAGTAACAAAACTTCTTTTGTTATTTAACATTTAAATATACAAGGGCAGATAGCCCATAGGCTGGACTTGCCTGATCTGGAGATTGTGAGAAATGCAGGGTTTCAGCCCTCACAAAGTACTGAAATCAGAATTTCCATTTTAACAATATACCACAAGGTGATCGATCATATCTGAGAAGCACTTCTCTCATATGTGTTTTTATTTATTGTTTTGAAGTCATTTTAATCGTCTCCATAAAACTGGCTATAATTACTGAATTTGTGAATTTTCCATATCCTTTGTTCCCTTAGTTATGATAAGGTTGGGTTTATTTATTATTCTTGTTTAGTTCACCAAAAGTAGGCTTTTAACAACTTTCACATGTTAAACTGTGAATGTTCATTTAATTTTAATCATTTTTCATTGATTCATTGATTATGACACCAAAACATACAAGAATGAAAGGGCAAAATGACCATGTTTTTGGGGAAAAGCTATCTTTATTTTATTGGTACATTTTAGTACCATAGTGGTAACATTCATTACAGGGAATTTGTACCTGTACATGGTATATCTGCTTTTCCCTTTTCCTCCATTCCTCTTACCTCCCGTCAACCTCTCTTCTCTTTATTTACAGAAGCCTTGTTTCCATTTCTCCCTTTTTCCTTGTCCCTTCTTTTCTTCCCTCCCTCCTGACTCCATTGTTCCCCTTCTCATTTGAACATTTTCTTCCTCTTTCCCAGTATCTATTGTACATGTTTGTCCTTATTTACACTTTTGGTTTCTCACAATGGAGAAATCAAGTGATATTTACATGTTTGTCCAATTTATTTCATTTATAAGTATGGCTTCAAGGTGCTTCTATTTAGTTAGAAATGTTTCAAACCTAACCTTCTTTATGGCAGAGTAGTATTCCATTATATAAAAAACCTTTATCTTCTCTATTCATTCATTGGTTGATGGGCTTTTAGGCTGATTCCAAGATGTGGCTATTACAAGTTGTGCTGCTATAAACATGGGCGTGCATATATTGCTGAGGTATGATGCTTTTAATTCTTTTAGGAGATACCAAGAAGGAGACTAGCTGTGTCAAACTGAACCTGTACTTTTAGTTTTTTGAGGAATCTCTACACTGATTTCCACAGTAGTTGTACCAATCTACATGCCAAACAACAGAAGAGGAGGATTCCTTTTCGCCCACAGCCTCTTCAGCATTCATTATTGACGTATTTCTTGATAAAAGCCAGTCTTTCTGGAGATGCAATCTCACTATTGTTTCAATTTGCATCTCTTGAATGACCAGTGATGCTGAACATTTTTCATATACTTATTTGTCATTTCTGCTTCTTTATCTGAGAAGTGTCTATGCATTTCAGATGCCTGTTTTTGGATCAGACCTTTAAATTTGGGGGGTCTGGGCCGGGGGTTTAGCTCAGTGGCTTAAGTGCCTGCCTGGCAAGCACGAGGTCATGAGTTCGGTCCCTGGTACCAAAAAAATAAAAATAAATTTGGGGGGGTCTGATTTTTTTTATTTCTTTACATATTTTAGATATTAGACACTGGCCTGATAAATTGCTGCTAAAATTTTTTTTTACCATTCTGTGGGTTGTTTCTTCACTCAGCTGGTGGTTGCTTTTTCTGTGAAAAAGCTTCTTAATAAGATGAGATCCCAGTTGCTGATTCACTGTGATCCTTCCTGGGTGACTGGAGTTTTGTTCATAAAGCCTTTGCCTACACCAGTGTCTCCAAGAATTCTACCTGTTCTATTTATTTACCTGTTCTATTTATTTACAAAATAAAAAATCTAGCAGATTAGATATTTCTGTTTTAATATTTAGATCTTTGATCAACTTCAATTTTAGCTTGGGGTATGACCAAAAATATGGGTCTCGTTTTAATCTTTAGCTTATGAAAAGTCAGTTTTTCCGCACTAGGTATAAAAGAGGCTATCTTGCTTCCAGTGAAGGGGTTCTGTTCTGTCAAAGGTATGGTGGTTGAGTATGTCCACACAGCTTCTAATCTGTTCCATTGAATCTTGGGGCTGCAGTTTTGCCAGTATCATGCCAGTTTTGTGTATATGCTTACAGGTGTGCACATGTGCGTGCACGTGCGCACACGCGCGCGCGTGTGTGTGTGTGTGTGTGTGTGTATTCTTCAGGAATCAAAATCATGACTTCACACTTGCCAAGCAGGTACTATGCCAGAGAGCTATATCCCTGGCCCTCATGCTGTTTTTATCATAGTAGCTTTGTAGTATAATTTCAAGGCAGGAATTGTGATGCCACCTGCCTTGCTTTTGTTGCCCAGAATTGCTTTTGCTATTCTAGGTCTCTTCTGGTTCCTAATGCACTTTAGGATTCTTTTCTCTAATTCTGTGAGATGTGCTCCTGGAATTTTGATCAGAATTGCATTAAATCTGTTGAACAATTTTGGTAGTAAGGCCATTTTCACTATAATGGTTCTTCCTACCTAAGAACAAGGAATATCTTTCTATTATTTGATATCCTTATTGATCTCCTTTTTCAGAGTACTATAGTTTTTAATGTAGATGTATTTTACTTCCTTCATTAAATTGATTCCTAGGTATTTCACATTTTTGGATGCTATTATGAAAGGTATAGTTTCTGTGATTTTACCCTCAGGGAGTTTGTTATTTGTGTACAGGGATGTTATTGATTTTTGAGAGCTGACTTTGTATCCAGCTATAAAACTGAATTTGGTTATTAAATCTAAGCATCTTTTGGTGGTGTTTTGGGGGTATTCTGTGTATCATGTCATCTGCAAATAATGATAATGTAAATTCTTCCTTTCCTGTCCTTATTTCTTCCATTTCTTTCTCTTGTCAAATTGTTCTGGCTAAAGTTTCCAAAACTATATTGAATAAGAGTGGTGTCAGTTGACATCCTTGTTTCTGATTTTGAGTGAAAGCTTTCAGTTTTTGTCCACTTAGTATGGTGATGGCTGTTGGTTTGTCACAGGTGACTTTTATCAGATTGAGATAAAGAACATCTATTATAATTTTTGGAGGGTTTTTATCATGAATGGGTGTTGGGTTTTGTCATATGCTTTTTCTGCATTTATAGAGATGATCACATGTTTTTTGTCCTTGGCTCTGTTGATATGATACATTATATTTATTGATTTATTGCATATATGGAACCATCTTTGCATCCCTGAGATGAATCCTACCTGGTTAAGGTATATAATTTTCTTGATGATTTGCTGCATCTATGTTCATCAAGGTGACTGGCTTATAGTACTCTTTCTGAGTTGGATCCTTGTCTGGTTTTGGCATCAGAGTAATGCTTGCTTCCAGGAATGAATTTAGGAATATTGCTTCATTTTCAATTTCATTAAAGACTTTCAGAAATAGCAACATTATCTGCTCTCCAAATTTCTTGTAGAATTCAGCAGTGAATACATAAGAGCCTGATTTTTTTTTTTGTTCGTAAGTTTTCAATTATGTTCAATTTCATTGGGTTATTTAGACTTTTTATATCTTATTGATTCAGCTTTGTTAATTTATCTGTATCTAGAAACCTGTCCATTATTTCAGTATTTTCTATCTTAGTAGAATATAATTTCTCAAAGTGGGTATAGATGATCCTCTGGGTTTCTGGAGGATCTGTTAGAACTTCACCCTTTTCATTTCTAATTGATTGGATTTGAGTCTTCTCTTACCTTTTTTTTTCTTTTGATAAAATTGGTGAAGGGTTTGTTGATTTTGTTTATTCTTTCAAATAATAAACTTTTTAATTCATTGATTCTTTGTACTGTATTGTCTCTTTTTCTTTAACTTTCATTTGTAAGGATCTTCAGACCATTGTTTCTGATCTTAATAACTTCCTTCCTTATACCAGCTTTGGACTTGACTTGCTCTTCCTTTTCTACAAACTCGAAATTGTTTGTTCTTTTGGGCTCACTCTGTTTTCCTGATATGGGTATCCACCACTATAAGTTTCCATTGTAGAACTGCTTTCATGACATCAGTTCTGGTATACTGTATTAACATTTAATTGTAGAAACTGTTTGATTTCTTCTTTAATTTGTGACCCATTTGTTGGCCAGGGAGTGGTATTTAATTGCCATGTGTTTATGAAGTTCCTGTGGTTTCTTTTGCCATTGATTTCCAATTCCATTGCACTATAGAATATGCATGGGATAATTTCTGATAATATGCATGGGATAATTTCAGCTCCATAGCATTTACCTAAGCATGTTCTACAAGCTATTATGTGGTCTATTTTAGAGAACGTTCCATGAGCGCCTGAGAAGAATGTGTATTGTTACATTGTGGGACATTCTGTAGACATCTACTAAGTCCATTAGTTCAAAAGTTTGATTTAGGTCTGGTATTGAATTGTTAACTTTTTTTGGTCTAGTTTTTCTATTTGTGACAGTGAAGTGTTAAGATTCAACATTACACTTATATTAGTGCTTATTTGATTTAAAAAAAAAATCTTTTGAGACAAGGTTTCACTATGCAGTTCAGGCTGGCCTTGAACTTGCAGAGATCCTCCTGCCTCAACCTGTTGAATTTCTGGAATATCCCAAGTTCTGGGATTATAGGCCCAGCCTTCCAATTTGATTTTTATGTCTGTTAATATTTATTTTTTTTATAGTTGGGTGCACTGGTATTTGGTACATATGTATTTATGATTATCTCTTCTTCTTAGATTGTTTCCTTTACAAGGATGTACTGACTTTCTTTGTCTCTCATAAGCCTTCTTGGCTTGAAGTCCATTTTGTCTGCAAATTGAACAGCTACCACTGCTTTCTTCCAGGTTCCTGTCATATGGATTGTTGTTTTCCATCCTTTGATTTTCAGTCTATGAATTTCCTTTTGAATTACATATGTTTCTTGTATGGAGCATACTGTTGGGTTTTGCTCCTTGAACCATTGTGCCAGTCTGTTTCTTTTATAACCAATATGTACTGACTTCTCATTGTCATGTAATTTTCCTGTTGTTGGCTCACTTTTTCTTCCCTGTTAATTGCTCCTTTGCCTGGTAGATTCATTCTCCTGAGGTTCCTGTAGTTGTAGCCCTTGTTATCTCTTTCCAGAATGTCCTTCAGAACATTTTGGAGGGCTTGGAGGACATGAATTCTTCAGGTGTTATTTGTCATAGAAATATCTTATTTTTTCATCAATTTTGAAAGAGTTTGTGGGGATACATCAATCTGGGTTGGAGATTGTTTTCTTTTAGGGCTTGAAATACTTCATTCCAAGCTCTCTTTGACTTGAAGGTTTGTGTTGAGAAGCCTACCATGATTCTGATGGGTTTTCCTTTATAGATGATGTTTCTTTTCTGTAACAGCTTTTAATATTCTGTTGTTGGTTTGTTAGATTGCTATTTTGTATTGACTGATTTTATTCGAATCTGTTATGATTGATAGTATCAAGTCTGAGAGTATAGGCAACTACACTGAAGATGATAAGATTCACTAGGATACCTACTCTGGTTTGATTATTACCTGCTTTTGAACTCTTATAATGTTTCCAATGTTTTGTTTTTATTAATATTGTTATATACTGCTAAGACATCATAGTAACCATAGTAGATCACCTTGTATTGTGGTTTTATATGACTTTTTTGTTTCATGTTGTTCTAGGATGTTTTGTTTTGTCTTCCTTTGTTTCGTTTTCCCCTCAAATACAGAAAGGATAGATGTACATGTAGAGACTCATGCATGCGTAGAACTTAGAAACAGTTTATGAGAACCAATTATATAACACATGATGAAATGAACAACTACTTTGAAGAAAAAGAGACACTAAGATACCCAGTGCTGATTCCGAAGCGTCATGATGTGAAATCCAGCAATACTATTATTCTTTGTTCAGAGTGATTTTAGCCTGTTTTGTTTAAGTTCAACATACATGAAGGTATGGACAGCTATTTTGAAGAGAATGAGAGACACTATGACAGCCATCATTGGCTTCCCTATTGTCTGGTCTTGAAGACCTAAAATGCTTTCCTCGTCCTGTTCAGATCAGTTCTATACTATGTTGTTTTGTGTGAATACTCCATGTGTGAAGATATGGACAACTATTTGGAAGAAAACAAGACAGTATGATAGATAGTGAAGATCTCTGATTGACTTGCTTTGAAATTTATATCTCTTACATTGCTTTTTTTTGTGTTCTTTTTTTTGTGTTTAATTTTACCCTCTTCAAAATAAAAAAAAAATTCTGTTGCTGTGTTGAATTTCTGGAATCTTGAGTACTGTATGCCTTGGCATAGATTTTTTTTGATCATGGCTAATTGGTGTTCTATACGCCTCACTTACCAGTATGTGAATAACTCCTTATCTCTGCTTGGGAAGTTTTCTGCCATTACTACTGTGAACAAGTTTTTATTAATGTCTTGTGTGCTATCTCTTGCTTTTCTACTGACTCTGTTTCATCTTATGTTTTTCTTCTGTGTGTCATCTACCAGCTGCCAGCTTGATTTTTGATAGTCTCTTGTTATGTACTCCAGGAAAGAGTGACTGACTGGTAGCCATTGTGGAGAAACGTCAACTGGGTTTGGAACTCAGAAAAGTTCTGTGCGCCATTTAGCAGCTCCTAGGGCAGGGTGAGTCTGCTGAGTTTGATTCAGCAGGAAGTGCATGGAGTGTCACAGGCTGAAAAAATGGGTTCCAGCCTCACAGCCAGAAACCAGCCTAAACATGAGCAGAACTAAAGATGCAGGCTTGCTGGGATTGTCCACTACCTCTGCTCTAAAGCTACAGCTGGCTTCTGGGATTAATCAACTCAGATCTGGACTCTGTCTGCACACTTTGTCTACCAGTGACAGCAGAAACATGCTTTGAAGTGGCCTCTTTTTTCTAATTTTTTTCTTTGTTTTGCTATGTTTTGCTTTGTTTTTATGAGCATGAACATGGTTTCTAGTTTTATTATTGTGTTCTTGTCTTTATTTATTCCTTCTCTCTTTCCCTCTTATCTTCATCACCAGTTTCCCAAAGTTTCTGAAATCTTCTTTTGTCCCCTGCCTTAATTCTGATCTCTTCCACTTCTTCTATTTCTCTATTTTTCCCCTAAGCCCCTTTTAAATTTTGTCCCCTGAGGGTTAAATGACTATTGAAATAAGTTATTTCAACAAGAAGGTAAGTCAGTAAAGAAACTTATGAGATATAAGTTATACCTAGCATATAGAAATGCTTCAGTCTGGTAATAATTCTGCAAAATTTAACATTTCAGTTAACATGCAAATTGTAATTTCTTAAAAGCACTTACAGTCATAAAGATTAACTGGCAATTTTAATATGTTGACCTATACATAATTTTTGCTTTAATGTAATAAAGCAAGCTAAATATACTTTTAAATAAGTTAGTGTAATCATAATACAGTTCTGATATTTTATGATTTTTGTTGTTTACAGTAATTAGCAATGTTTAGGAAAATGGTAAGTATTCATCAGCATGAATTAAGAACATTTGTATTAAGTGTTTTAGATTACACATAAATTTAGTAGCCTCTAAAGTAATGCCAGATGTTCTAAATGTTCAAGCAAAATTTATTCCTTCCTGAGTCAAAGTAACATTTTTAATAGAAAAATTTTATTGCATATATTTGTAATTAAAGTACAGGCTTAGCAAGTTAGCTTTAGAGGAATTTTGTAACAGAATATATATAAATCTTACACTTAATCTCCTTCAGTGTTTTTTTTTGTTTTTTTTTTTTTTGGTACCAGGGATCGAACTCACGACCTCGCGCTTGCCAGGCAGGCGCTTAAGCCACTGAGCTAAATCCCCGGCATCCTTCAGTGTTTTAAGCAGTATTTCAGGTTGGTCATTACAGAAAAAAGGCCTATAAAATAAACAAGTGTAGTTTCCTCTTCCTGATACAATCATTAATACAAATTAGGAAATAATGGCCAAATGGAACAGAAGGTAAAAGTCAATGAACAGAATTCAATCATGCTAATAAAATGTGTACTAACAATAATCCATAGTACAAGTGATTTTTAAGTAGAAGCTGGAGGAACTATAGTACTCAAGTGTAGTGGAAAAACTAAATAAATGGTCATTAATGAAATGAATTATGAAGAGCTACTTTGGCCAAACTTTCCTTTGTGGCAGGAGTATTTCCATGAAAGGAAAATGTTCCTGAGCTTTGAGAACAACTATTTATTGTATTTACATGATTAGTGGTTATTGGCGGGCTAGAACTGTCTTTGTTGTACAAGATTAATCAGATGAGTGTATTCCAGACAGTAATTACTGAAGTTTCATTTGGTCTGCTTCCATGGACCCTCTGTGTGTTTGCTAAGTCTGCTGGCTAGGTGGCTCTAACAGAAGCATATTTCCTGACCCAGGTATGTAGCTCAGTGGCACAGCGCCTGCCTGGGAAGCACAAGGCCCTGAGTTTGATTCCTGGTACCAAAACAAAGAAAGAAGAAAATGTATTTTCTTACAGTTCTGGAATCCAAGGCCAAGGCTGGAGGCAGGGCTGGTTTTATTCCAAGGCCTCTTCTTGGCTGGCCATCTTCCTTCTTTTTCTCCCTCTTCCTCCTCTTCTCCTTCTCCTTCTTTTGTCTTTTTGAAACAGGGTCTCCCTGGTCTTGCGCTCACATTGTAGCCCAGGCTGGTATAGAACTCTCAACAATCTTCCTGCCTCAGCCTCCCTAATGCTAGGATTATAGGTATGCACCACAATGCCTGGCTTCCTTCTTTTTCTTTATGTGGTCTGGCCTGGGTCCGTATTCTACACTTCTCTAAGGATGCCAGTTGTATTAGAGTTGACCTTGTATGACCTTGCCTTACCCCTTCATTATTTCTTTAAAAGCTGTATCTCGAAACACACAATCTGAAGAAATGGGGGTTGGGCCTTTATATGAATATAATGGTTTAGACATAACAGATTCATAATCCTTTGGATTTGAATTCTTATAAACAACAGATTCTTATAATTTGAATTCTTATAAACAACAGATTCTTATAATTTGAATTCTTATAAACAACAGATTCAAGAATAAAATATGTTCAGCTACGGCAATACTGGTAGTCTTGCCTAGATTGCTATTTCTCTCAACAGTGTTAAGTTGCTGTCCTGATTAATAATCTATCACTGTACATTCGATCAAAGTGATTCTGCCCTCAGCGCTCTCAGCAAATCAGGATTTTGAGCTGGCAGGATCCTGTGTCTGATTTTGTCAAAATCATCATTGATTTCCAGCTTCATTTTCCATTCAGAGAATCTGTCTGTGATAGGTTCCCAGCCTGCCATAAATGTGAACAGCCAGGACTCTACCTCCAGGTGGCGGGAAAAACAGAAGTGAGCAGTGGAGTCTGGGATCCAGGTGTGGCCTTCGCGAAAGTCTTTAAGTACCACTGCATTTTGGAATAGTCCATCTGGGGGAGAGGAGGGAGAACATTTAACCTACTGGCTGCATTTTGTGCTGTGTCTCTTTGGCTGAAGTTAACTCTCAAGCAGGGTTGCTAGATTTAGGAAAAGGAGGGGAGAGAAGGCCATCCAATACTTGCAATATAATTATATTAAAAAGTCACTTGCTTATCCGCAACTCATGTGTATCCAGCTTGTGTGTGCCCCCCGCAGGCTTCCGGGAGCGCCAACACGCCCCTGCGCAGAGCTTACAGTCTGTGCACAGCTGCGTGATGCAGTCTGGCCTTGCGGTGGCAGCAGTGGGGCCTGTCTAGCAGGACAGGAGGCAAGGCAAGAATGCGGGGAGAGCACGTGTGGGAAAGCAGCAGGAGGCAACAGAGCAGGCTCCCTGGATGCGAGGTAGTAACATGATTTTTCTGTAATGAGTCATGAATCTTTCTGTCTGTTTTGTATGTATTGTAGAACATAATGTACCCTGTATTGTAGAACATAATGTACTCCTCCCCGCAAAAAAACAAAATCAATTAGTTCCTGTATGCTTCTGAAAAAATAGCAAAACATAAGAATTAAGATGTGTTATGTCCAAATACTGACTTCCCACAATGAATGTAATCATGACGTACTACCAACATGTATGCACTTAACAAAAATTTTATATGTTAAAAAGTTAAGTAGGAAAGTCTGACATCGATCAAATACTGGACTTATTACTAAGTAAAATAAAAATACACTTGTATGCATTTCAAAAGAGAAGTTAAAACATTAAATATTACTCTTTATTTAAATGTTTATAAGGCAGCTCTATGAGAAAGATACAAAAACATGACACGTAATTTGACAGCAGCGTTTTGGAGATTACATAGTTCTAGCAAATATGAATTACATAGTTACAGAGGAAACAATATTTTTTCCAAGCAAGTACAAAATATCTAATGAAAGTTCAAGGCAAGAAAATAAATCCAATTAATTAACAATGGAAAATTGATTTTGATAGGAATTGCATATTATCCTTAAAAGCTTTTAAAAGAATTATTGCTATCACACAAACAGTGCCAAATGGTATCACGACCAAGAACTGGAGACCAGAAATATGGTTATATTATGTTGACCGTGGAACAGACAGACCCACTTAGAATGGCTTAAGTGTGGGACAGAGGCGGGAAGTGACCAAGCCATCAGAGCCTCTCTAGCAGTCTCATTTTCCTTCCACAGGGTGTGGCTTTGACCTTTCAGGGCAGGCGTCACAGCTCCTGTTACATCCACAACCCCGCAACAAGACGGACAGACAATAAAGGACACACTGATTTCCACTGAGGACGCTTAGCCTCACTGGCCAGCATCACATCATGCTCAGGGACAGCTAATGCAAGGGTGCCTGAGGATGGGAAGGACAGCAGTGTTGACAGAGAAGGGCAAACAGATGCTACGGGACAGTGTTTGTCTCTGCATCTCCTGGGCATCTGTAGAGCTATGAAAAATCTTGTAAAGCTACAGAAAAATCTCAGAGCAAAAACTTCCTCATACCTGGCAGTTTGGAAATCATACAGGTGTTGATGAAAATATGTGACTGAATGCTTAAATTTAAAAAATTATTACAGTAAAGGATACACAAAGTACTCCTTTTACAAAGCAATTTCAATGTAACACATTAGGCTTTTTAAATACTTAATGGAGGATGTTACACACTGATGCAGGTATGATTAGTTCAGTGATTACAGCATTCTCAACAAAATACTTACGAATTACATTCATGGTATTTTATCTAAAATACCACCTAAGACATTTTAAATTTCATAAATAAGCTTCTTTTTGAGGGGTCTATACAGGATTATGAAATACTTTAATGGCAAAAGGCAAAACAAAATGGCATTTTATCATTACATAGGAGATAACATACAAAAATTGGATATATTCTTGAAGCCCTTTTACACAATTTTCATAATTTGACTAGTGTATGAATAGACCTTGTTATTATCAAGTTAATTTTGAAAATATGATTTTCTAATCAACTCAAGGCTATGCTAATTTATAAGAAATTACTCAAGTAGTTAACACTGGAGCTCATTAGATACTCTGTAGCACAAAATAATTAATTATCTCTGATAAATACCTACAAATATAATTTATTCACACTTCTAAATATTTTAAAATTTAAATAAAAATATCACATGTAGATTATCTGAGCTAAGTTTTTTAATGTCTTAAAAATCAATGTTAGCATGAATAAATTTATACTGAAATGTGACTTCAAATATTCTTAATAGAGGAGATATGAAATTAGTACACAAAAGAGCTAAGTAGCATGATACAGCTTATGGTTATTTTCCTTACAGGAAAAATGCACTGTACTTGATTTTCTTTGCATAGGATTAACACTGGGTATATTTTTTACACTCTAACAATTTCTCAGGGACACTTCTCAAAGCATACCTCTACTCTTAAAGTTCCCGTCACTTTCTGACATGCGGTAACAGCCAAGTTCAGTCCTACTTTTGAGGCCAGCAAAATGATTTAAAAAGTGATAATTATAATAAACAATAGGAAAAGAATCCCAGAAATGGTAAAACAAAGCAATTAAAAGATAATTGTAGAGTTGCATTTTTAGAAAGGCTTTTAAGCATTTAGAATTACAATGGGTATGTTGATTACAAAAGGAAATATTGCCACTTGAAATAACATTTGCATCTTTTACATATTTTCATAAAAGTTTGTTTTTTATAGGACCTACTTATTCATAATAATGATAATTTTACTTATATTACTGGTTATTTATTATATACATATGACAATATTTTTTGATAGTCATCTAACTTTTAGAAATACTACATTGTATTTTCACATTAAATGGTTAGAGCATGGTTTTAAGAGAGGAAATTTAAGGAACAAGTACTGAAAATCTGCTGTTATTTTCACTAATCCATGATAATAGCACATTTTACATATTTTCCTTAAAGGTTATCACCCAGCTGAAATTAGCAAGTGATTATTGAGAGGTCAGAGATTTAATTAACATTAAATTAAGTGGAGAGCTCAATTAGAAAGTAGAAGATATTAAAATTTACCACCAAGAGCACATCAAAGAATTATGAGTGCTTTACTGGAAAGAAATTGCCACAGAAGGGAAGGAGCCACTGGTGGAAAGGTGGACTCCACCGAATACAAGTCCTGTTTTCTGCAGTTGGATTATATTAGTGAAATGATATAATTTGAGAAAGAGAGATGCCTATAATTGTATCTTGTCTACAACTTTCTATATTAATAAGGAGCAAATGGACACAATGCAGCACATTACAAGGTTTTAACCAAATGCCATTTACATGTGGAATGTCGCCACTGAGAAATTTTATGAAAAGCCTGTAATGATTGTATGTCTTTAGAGTAAATTTATAATTAACCACTTATCTTAATGCCCTTTACACTTATAAACTGCTCCCTAATGAATGGCTGTGCAGGCAGGAGAGTTTCTCAGGAACAGGAAAGGAGGTGACTGATTGTAGTATATGTACTGCCAAAATGAGCACAGAACATGACTGATTTCAGTAAAGATCTGCAGGGTCTTGGCAGTTTGTTAACACTGCCATGGCCTGTTTCTGCCTGAATTCTTCACTAGATAGGAGATGGATAGGCTGTCGTGGGGTCTGGGCTTATGTTTAGGCCAGAACAGGGTAAGTAACCATGGGCCACCACCAAGCAATAATAAATGTAATCCTGGGCTATTTCATGCATCTTTTGATGCACACAGCCTGCTCTACGTAATGCCAATACCTGTGCCCAAGAGAAGCCTCCAGATGACGGCCTCATCAACAGACCGCATGGGGACGGAGCAGGGCTGTGGAGCCTCATGGTGAGAATCAGGGCTTCCAGGATGTGGTGTCGGGATTTGAAAACTCACGCTGCCTCTGACTAAGTAACCTGGGGGAATCACGCTTCATTTCAGCTACTCTTACGTAAAGTAAGGATAACTATCTCAGGGATTTAAGTATTACAAGGGCGGGCACAAGTGAAATGCTTAGAACCATGCCTGGTGCATTCTTCTGCCCAGCTGAACATCGGTAAAATTCTTGGCACGGAGAAAGGCATAACAACAACAATCAGCTATCAAGTAACCTTGGATGTAAACCCAACACTGTCCTCTGAGAAAAATTATACCATTCCCAGGCTGGTACTGAATTAAAGATATCAATTGTGGAGGCCAAATATTTCTGAGTCCTTTCCTTAATGAACACACTAGGGGGAACGAAACTGCTCAGTAACATGATAAAGGGTAAACTCTCATGCGCTGTGCACTGTCTGTATGTGTTTTATGTCTCCAGTGCATTTTAAATCTCAGGTTTCTCTTTTTAAATTTGGATTTGCTCATATAATCACATTGCTTCATAGAAATAATAACATTCTTCAAACCCTAACGTGAGAGGAGTAGGGGAATGTTACCATGCACCCTTATGTAGATGCTAATGTAGTGGCCTTTTTAAATAATGTATGATTATACATTTCTATTTCTTAAGCTGAGTAATAAAACCTTGCTGATGCTTCACAGGAAGTATAGTATATCTATTAAATTATATTCAAAGTTTCAAATTCTGCTTTGTGAAATCTTTTTTTGTTTAACATTTTGATACATCTAGATTATTAACTCCTAAATATTTTTGCTTGATTATGAAATACAGGAAAATATTAATGGTGTTAAGTTGTGCAAAACAAGACAAAAAATACTTAAATTTCAACCATATGTTGAAGATAAAAATTAAAATTGGTAAAATAGGATGCCTGTGACAATTTGAAGACTGTTCTGTCACTAATTTAGTTAAATCCCATTTAATAGGTTTCGAACCACAGTAATTCTAATCGTAACAACTGAATGAAGAGGAAGCCATAAAAACGATGGCACGAGTAGAACTTTCTATGGCCTCTGTGGGCACCTTTCGTCATCACATTACCGTGACCCTCTCTGGGGAAAGATGAGGAATCGTTCCTCTAATACCTTCTTCAAGAAACTGGCTCTTTTCCCAGCCCTTTTTAATTCTCTTTAGCTTTCTGTTTATACATGGGAGGAGTAAAATGATCTTACCCAGAATTACAACTGAGGGCAACACAAGAGCGAGAACAAAGTTTGGCGGTGTATAAAATCTGTAGTACTCTTCTTCAAAGGCTCGTTTCCATCCATAAATCAGAACGTGGAAAGTACTTATGAGCAGAGCAACATACCCAAGGGTAGACTTGGGGCAGGAAAACAAGAGACAGAGTAAGAGATAAGTTAAAATTCCCGAATTAACCTATTGAAATGTGCTATGTTTATATTTTGATAAATCTATTTTTTCTTAAAGCATTAAGCTTCTCCTTGTCTTCTATTGTATTAAGTAATTTTCAGCCATTTCTTTCATATTAACTGTTTACTTGCACTCCTTATTTTACAGGAATAAGGCCATATCACCATTTCAGTCTATTTCACTTATTATATCAAGAATATTGTCATTAAAAATGAAAACCTGTTAATATATTTTATATATATATAATTTAGTCATTCTTTTTTGTTGATCATCTACTTTGTTTCAAACACTCTTCAACTATACACAGTGTCACTTTAGGCCTTTTTCTATATTTTGCTTTACTTCCTTGAGACTGATTTCTACCAGTGGTAGCACTGATCAAAACATTTTTTTTCTTTTTTTTTTGAGACAAGGGTCTCCCTGTGTAGCCCAGCCTGGCCTTGAACTCCGCAATGATCCTCTTGCCTCAGCCTCCTGAGTGCTGGGATTATAGTCATGCACTACCACATCCTGCCATCTTGTTTTTTCTTAAGCATATTTCATTTACCAGGTTATCCTTTATAAAGGATATGCCCACTGACTGTATATTAAAAGTTATCTACACATATATGATATATATAATGAAATGTACATGGGAACATTAAATGCCAAAGAGCATTCTCATGAATATATATATATACATACACACAGTACAGGCATATATATGCTATATGAATTAGTAGAAAATATACAGAATTCTACAGTATTACTACCCAGTATAAATAGCAATTCAAACGTGACTTCATTAACCTTATTAAATGAGATCATTAAGTACTTCAGTTAAGCAGTATATAGATTAAATTCTGAAAGGTCAGCATTTTTCATTTCCATAAACTATGATGTCTAACATTGCTTACTATGAGAAATGGTCTTACATAAAAGTAATATTATACTAGGATTATGTAACATCTAACTTTATTAGGAAAATGTAAATTCTCCAGTAGGCAAAATGTTTGCAGTTACTCATCTAAATTTACAACAATAATATGCATCTGTCTAGCACCTTTTATCAGAGGGCCTTCTATTTTTTTTTTTAGGTGTGATTACAGTAGCAGCTGAAAAAGTCACATTCTCTTTCTGCAAAAAGGAAAAATGAACTTAGAAAAAGGTTATGTTAAAAAAAAAAAGAAAAAAAAAGAAAAAGGTTATGTGCATAATTTGAATAAAAAAATTTTTACATGACTTCCACAAAACATAAAGCTCAAAAAATAGATAAAAAACAAAACAAAACTTACTGTACCACCAAATTACACATACTGTGCTATACTTTGGCACACAGACAGGTAGAGGGTAGGTGGTACCATCATATATGCATATGCCAAAGGGCTGGGGAGAACCCCAGCAACAGAACACCAACCCGAGCCCCACATCCAGAGCCCATGGCCAGCCCTACACCCAGCACAAATCCCACTGCAAAACTGGCTGGAGTACCCAACACATTTCTGAGATCAAACTTGGACCTACCTCGAAACCGCATATACCAGAGGAATTTTATTCTGGCTTTTTTTCTATGTTTGTTCGGTTTTCCTTTTTCTGTCCAGTTGAGGTCTTTTTTAAATTTAGCCCCTTTTTCCCCACCCCCCACCAGGGTAAAATCATTCCACTAAAGGGAAAATCATTGCACACAGGTTCCTGGTATATGCTGGATTCTGTTACACAACTGTAGAATTTGCTTCTATGGTTAAAAGTATCAGGCTAATAGTTACCACAGTTTGTCAGTAGCCAGGCCACACTCGAGGCTATTGTTACTATTAACTGTACTACTTTAGCCAGAATACCATACCTACTATAATCAGTTTTTCTCTCCATACGACAACACTGTGATTGTGTGGGGTCATTATCATCACTCAGTGCATTCAAAAGGAAGATTTGTGCAATATTATTTGGACAATATTTCTTGCCTATATCTTTTACTCTGAATAACTACTATAAAGATAACGATATGCAGTGTATTAATTATTGTTACTGTCCCACCAGCCTGTTTTGGAACTCTATTTTATTATTTTTACTTTTTCTTTCTCTCTTCAAAATATATATTAAAAAAATCTTCATCCTTAACACAGTAGACGGTACTATCAAAGTCTTCAGTATAATGATGTACTGGTCTTTCATTTACCAGAGTGTCCTATACTGGCCTTCAGCAGTATGTGTTCCCTGAGCTAGATGTATTAAGTATGGCCCAAAGGGACCTTTTTGTAAGTACTGTAGCATATTTAAAATTCAAGCTCACCTAACAATCAAATCTAGCCCAATCCCTTACCAAACAAAACCCCACATACCTGAATAAAGCTGAATTCCCTCCAGTTTAAAGCATTGCTCACTGATGGGATGGAAGTGACCGCCAGAAGGGAAAGCAAGCCAAGGCTCATTATGCCAAAGGAGATGTACATTTCAATCCTCCACACTTCCTCCTCATTCCAAGAGTTTTCAATATTTGCATGAACCTAACAAGAAGACAAATGAGAATTTCCTTTAGTGGGTAGAACATTCGCTGATTCAGCACAGAATTTACTCTGGCATAAGAATCAGGTCACACTTAGTTTAAACTTGATTATTTTGAGCCCACTGTAGGCTCATTTTTAAGCTGGAATCTTGGTAGGAAATTTCTGATGCTACTTTAGTATCTTCCTTTCTCACATGTATAATCTATGTGCTGATTTATCTCCTTCTTCCTACCTTGTCTTCCCCGCCGGAATTTTCTGAGGATAAACCACTATGGAACCGATGTATTTATCCACTTGAACTGCTTCATTAACAGACTTTCAAACTTCAGTTGTGTTATTCAGACATAATATTTTTCCAAATGTCTTCCCATTACATTGATAATGCATATATAATCAAGTCAGGCTTACCTATGAATTTATGGTAATTTCTGTAGAATTATACTCTAAAAATGTCTACCCACAAACAATAAAATTAAGAGTATAAATCAAGGATTGGTCTTAATCAGCTAAAGTTGATTTACGTATTCACAGAAACACATCCTTAACACCATCTTAAATTTGCCCATTTTTAGTTAAGAAAACATAATCGAAATTTTCTAAAAAGCTATTTCTTAGTCATTAGTTCCCTGAAGCAATCACAGCAACATTCTGAAAGAGCTCACAGAGCACCTCTATTAAACAAGTCTCTCACTGTCTTCTTGTTCCACGTCTACATAACAGTTCAGAATAACAGCATACCCCGGCACAGGCTGAGACTACAGCCTGGACCTACTTCACCTGGAGCTCATTCATCCCCGTCCCTAGCACCTAAGAATTTTCAGGGTCTACTATGCCCGGCACAGCTGCACACACCAGCCACATGGTGGTGAACAACAGGAACAAAGATCACTCCTCCCATGAACTGAGATTCTGATGGAAGGCAGTAGATGGAAGGAGTACACAGTGTGCCTCAGGGTGCTAAGTGCTACTGAAAACAGAACAAACACAATGGGATTAATTAAGTGAAAGGGCCTGGGAGCTCTCTGGCTGGTCACAGGTAGATGGCCGAATTCAGTGTCCAGTGGAGGCCTTGCTGAGAAAGTGAGATCTGAGCAAGTGACCAGGATGTGGGGAGGCTGAGTCAGCAGACATCAAAGCCTTAAGTATTTCCAGAGAGTGAAAGGCTTAATGGAATCAATCTATTGACTTTAAAAATTGTTTTAAGTTTTATTGTTGAAAACAGCTTGATTATTACAAACTTGGACTACAGTAGGTTGGCGTCTTAGAAAATTCAAATGTTTTTATATATTTCTTTTGATATGATGTCTTTGGCTTCCATTAAGAAATGATACATCAAACACAGCTTGGGCGAAGCCCTTAATTTACACTTGTGGGAGGGGATGAGATAAACTCCACTCTACATCATCGGCAAGCCTCTTCTCTGAAGCTCTTGCCGAGATCTTCCTGGGGACCTAAGTGGTAGGAAAGCTTCACCAGAGGAACAAACATTTTTTTACACTTTGAGAATAAGGGCCTTGTAGCAGTATCTCCTTTTTCATTGTATCAGCATTCTCAAAACCAAAATAGAAGCTGTGCATACACTCTTAGCCCACAGAGTATACTCTACTTTTTTTTTTTTTTTTTTTTTTTGGTACCGGGGATGGAACTCACGACCTCACGCTTGCCAGGCAGGCGCTTAAGCCACTGAGCTAAATCCCCAGCCCTACTTTTTTTTTTTCTGATCTTGATTTTCTATTTTGTTTCATATTTTCACCAATTCTGATTTTATCACATATGTTTACTGAGAGTTACCTTATTTTGTGGCCCGTGGCCAGTTACAAGACATTAAAATAATTAATGTTAATCTAACATTAATGATGCTATTATTCAATGGTGAAAATGTTCATTGCAATAAAGCATTAAAAAGCTGGGAAAAAAATTCCAAAACACTCTTAACTTTTCTGTCATCTGTAAAGAAGGGGATGGTAGATGCTTCTATCTTTAATGATTCTGAATTAGCCAC